>JAJOOH010001027.1:0-28909 GCA_029582605.1 Solanum gracilifrons
CAACTCTCCAAATGCTCTTAGAAAAGTATCATCAAAATGAAACTTATATTCCTTCTCGGCCAGTTTGCACAATGGATGTGCAATTTATGAGAAATTCTTGATGAACCTCCTATAGAAACCTACATTCCCAAGAAAAATTCTAACACCTTTAACAAAGATAGGTGGTGGAAGCTTTTCTGTTACCTCAACTTTCACTCTATCAACCTCAAATCCCTTTCTGAGAAATCTGATGACCCAGAACTATCCCTTCTTTCAGCATGAAGTGGCACTTCTCCCAATTGAGCACAAGATTGCAATCTTCATAACTTTTAAGCACCTCGGCCAAATGGTCCAGACAACGATCAAAGGAGTCACCTACCAAGAGAAATCATCCATAAATACCTCAATAGTTTCCTCCACCATATCAAAAAATATCGACATCATACAACACTAGAAGGTCGTTGGGGAATTATACAACCCAAATGACATCCGTTTGAAGGCAAAAGTCCCATACGGGCAAGTGAAGGTAGTCTTCTCTTGGTCTTCCGGAGCTATGGAAATCTGATTGTAGCCCGAATAACCATCAAGAAAGCAATACAAACCCTTACCAGCAGGTCGATCCTGCATTTGATCCATGAACGACATAGGCAAATGGTCATTTTCTGTCGAAGCATTTAATTTCTGGTAGTCCATGCAAACTCTCCATCCAGTCACAGGCAACCACTTAATGATTTCCTTCTTAACTACATCTTGCATAGGCGAAATGAGTCTTCTCTGGTGCTCAATACTAGGCTTCTGATCCGGCATAAGTTGTATTTTATAATAACAAATACCAGGAGGAATCTCAATAATGTCCGCGATAGTACACCCAATTGCCCACTTGAACCACTTCAATACAGAAACCAGTGCCTCAACTTGTGTCACATTCAAATCTGCCGACTCATTTAGGGATATATTTTGATAGAATTAGTGTCATCAAATGCATATTTTATCTCAATATCTGATGAAATCCCTTAAGTTTCAGGTATTTGGAGTTTGAGGGAAAGCATGGACACTACTAGCAAAAAAAGAACAAAGGCAGTTGAAAGAACAAAGAAATGAAGATCTGAGAATTGCCAAACCTATTCAGCGAATCGCCAAAAGGTCTTATCCTCTCCTTTTGTTCAAGTGTGCTGAGCCCTGAAAGAAAGGATCAAATCGGCAATGAAAAGGAGCAGTCGGCATGTTGCCGAGCAGTTCTGCAAAGCAGTACTACGTCACCCAATGATCCCAAACACGATGATGCTGACTGATAGAGCAAGACGACGATGAAACCTACCAAAGGGTGGATCGCCAAGTTGATCAGCGACCTCGACTAACCACGTCGAATGATCCGCTGCAGTACAGATTTTTGAAAACTATAAATACTCATTGAGAGTTGTAGATTAAGATCAAATATTTAATATACAATTTTTAATATACAATTTTGAGTTCTAAGTTTGGAGAGGGTTTTTAAGAACTTGAAGATTCAAAGGGTTTCTATTCCAAGAATTTAGACTTGGGTCTTTTGGATTCTTCACTCTTTGCTTGTTTTAAGACTTAAATCTTCATACCCATTTGAATGCAAACTAATATTGGTATAAATTTCTATCTCTTTTACATGTGTAGCTAAAACCCCATTTTTTGAGGTGTGATTTTGTGAATATGAGTTAGTTTATCTGTTGGGTCTTACTTGTTGATGGTTTATTTGTTGTGTTAATGTTATTTCGTTTAGTAGTTGTGGTGGAACTTAATGAAATTCTAGTTGCAAATACATTTTCACCTTTGTGTTTTCGGCTTGCGAGAGAGAGAGGTCGCAAAACTAAGACTACTAAATTGATGGTCGGTGGAAGTGGGTCGACATGAGGTTCACCTCGAGAGAGTGAACCCTAGTCCTTATCCCACACACTAAGCTCGAGAGAGTGAGTGGGCTAAGGCGGAGGTTGTTCTTCATGCGGCAAGTGGTTGTTCTAACATTTGCAAGTAGCAACAAGGCAAGTTCTAACGTTTGTAACCGCTAAAAAGACTTCTAAACGAAAAAATTATCAATGCATGCAGTAACACTATTCAATAATTACTTAGTTACTATTCATACTTTATTAATCGCTCATGATTCCCACAACCCTAATTGTGGATTTAGTTACCCATAATATCAAGAACACGATTCATATTTTTAGATGAAGAAATCATGAACTTACGTAATAAGTAGAAGAAACTCAGAATCTCAACTTGAATTTCAAAGTCAAAATATTCAAAACGAACTTAGGAAATCAAGAATTGCTAAATTTGCAAGCTAACAAAAACAAGGAAACAAAATAAGGAAACAAAGTTTTTGGACGCGATTGAAGTTGACGACACTGACCTACGGACCGTGGACTGACATACGGTCCGTAGCTCCTTTCCGTGGTTTGGGACTTAGGCAATTTTTCCAAAGCTTGGAACTACAACTCTCAGTACCGAATGACGACTCAACAACACGGACCGTGACTTGATCCACGATCTGTGGATCCTCCTCCATAGTCTCATACTTAGTTTGATAAAAATTAGGTACTGGAACACCTTCTCTTAATTAGTTGACGGACCTGCAAGACGGCCCGTAGGTCAAACTACAGTCCGTCGATCATGGTCGTGGTTCCACACTTGGTCAAGAATTCCCTGATTATTTCTTCATGCCTTTCCTATCAATGTACGCCCTGCACCTACCGACTGTTACTGAACCTATGGTTCGTAGGTCATGTCCGTAGGTGGGTTCTTCTGCAACCTTTCTTTAGATGTTTCTGATCTCCCACGTCCGAACATATTTCCTACAAACAAGATTAAAACACATTAATACCACTACAAAATGGCCCTAGAAACACACAAATCTTAAGTGAAATGTATTAAAAATATAGTAAACTCATGGTATATCAATGCACCGAAGCTAACTCATTTGGCAAATCTATCTCATAGGCAACTTTCCCAATATGTTTCAAAATTTGGTATGGGCGCACATACCGGGGACTAAACTTTCCTTTCTTGACAAACCTCATCACACCTTTCATAGGTGAAATTTTTAAATAGACCCAATCATTAACTTTAAATTCTAGATCCCTTCTTCTAATATCAGCATAAGACTTTTGCCGACTTTGGTCCGTCCTCAACCTCTCTCTAATGAGTCATACTTTCTCAATGGCATCATAAACTAGCTTGGGACGTATTAAAGCAATTTCACCCACCTCAAACCAACCAACAAGAGACCTACATCTCCTACCATACAAGGCCTCAAAAGGAGCCATGCCGATGCTTGAATGGTAGCTATTATTGTAGGCACATTCTATTAAAGGCAAGTAGTCATTTCAATTACCCTTGAAGTCTATAACACATTCCCTCAGCATGTCTTCTAATGTTTGGATGGGACGCTTCACTTCCCCATCCGTTTGGACATGAAAAGTCATTCTAAGCTTAACCTTAGTACCAAGCCCTTTTTGGAATGACTTCCAAAAGTGTGAAGTAAATTGAGTACCCCGATCCGAAATATAGATAAGGGAACCCCATGAAACTTCACTATCTCTCTTATATACAACTTGGCATAGTCTTCTGCCGAAAAAGAAACCTTGAAGGGAATGAAGTGGGCTGATTTTGTCATCCGTTATATAATGACCCAAATAGAATCATGTTACCTTCTGGTGCGAGGATAACCCATAGTAAAATCCATATTCACCTTTTCCCACTTCCAAGTGGGGATTGGTATATGTTGGGATAGGCCTCCCGGCCTTTGACGCTCAGCCTTAACTTGTTGACAATTCAGGCATATGGCCACAAATATCGTAATATCCTTCTTCATTTCATTCCACCAATAGACTTTCCGTAGATCATGGTACATCTTGGTGGCACACGGATGAATAGAGAACCGAGAAGTATGAGCTTCATCTAAACTGTGCTGCCTTAAGCCATCTACATCCGGAACACATAAACGACCTTGGTACCTAAGCACCCCATCTGCCCCTTGGGAGAAAGCCTCAACGGACTTCTTGAGTACCGACTCTTTCATTTTTACCAAAATATGATCAAGTTCTTGCTTTGCCTTCACATCCATCACAAAGGACGATTCGGAACCATTATGAACCATGACACCACCCTTGGTGGATTCCACTAGTTGAACACCTAATCTAGCCAACCTATGTACATCACGAACCAATTCTTTCTTTTCATCATCTACATGAGCCACACTTCCCATATACAACCGACTAAGAGCATTTGCAACTACATTGGCCTTGCTGGGGTGATAAAGGGCACTCATGTCATAATCCTTCAACAATTCTAACCACCTTCTTTGCCGAACTATAACAAGCATAATCTCATATCATCCTCCTAAAATCAACAATTCTCATAATAATATCCAAATTGGGGAAATTAGGGATTTCATGGGTTCTTGGGGAAATCCATCATAAATCAACAATAAATCATCAATTAAATCATAATTAATCATAGATCAACCATTAAAAACGTTTTTGGAAAGAACCCACAAGATTGAAGTGAATCTCTCACTTTTGGGGAAATCCCTAGTTTTGAAATTGAACTTTAGAGGGGCTCTATGGGTTAAGGCTACCCATAGATGAAGATCTAGAATACCTTGGTTATGATTCTTCAAAGAAATTGAGTGAAATAGTCTTGATTCTTCAAACCCTAGCTCCAATTTTTACTCTTCTTCTTCTTGAGTTCTAGAGAGAGAAATTTTGTGTAGAAGATGAACTTTGTAACGTTAATTAGGGTTTTGGGAAATAATGAAGTGAATGGGGTGTATTTTTATTTAAAAGGGATTATATAGGTGTATAAAAACAATACAAAACGACCTAATTTAATATTAACAACAACCGACACTCAAATTTGCACAAGAGCAGCCACAATTACACACACAAGAGGTGACAAAAATTTTAAACTTGGTTCAAAACCATTTTCAAATTAAAACAATGGGCCACAATTTAACAACAACCACAATCCAACAACCAAGATATATATAAACCAATAGGTTCCAATATTCACAAAAGCACAATCAAAATCAAACTAATATTCACAAAATAGCCCACAAGAGATAGGTATGGAAATACCTCACCCCCAACAAAATACGCAGTTGTCCTCAAATGCAACTAAAAACAGAAATAATTTAAAAAGGGAACAGAAATGAGGCCAAGAAAATCATCCTAGGCTTATGTTGATTGTGTCTCTATTGTTGATAAATGACTTGTATGTTGATTATGTCTTGTATTATGTCTCTTATGCTTATATTCATGAAGTTTTATCAAAATGGCATATATTATGACTTTTCAAATAAAATATCCATTTTTAAGCATGTTTTTGCATAACTATCATACTTAATACTTAATTGTGCTAAACCCATATTTTCTTTAACTTTATGAAAGAAAGGTAGAGATTGGTAACTAAATTTGATTCTCCCTACTCGAAGCTTGGATTAGAGTTCTTCCAAGACATCTTTTGGTATGATAATAGCAACCCAAACTTCTCTCAGCTAAAATCTCATTTCTCTTCTTCAGACTTAAAAGGGGCCGCCGCCGGTGAAATCGCGTTTTCTACACTCTCGACTCAATGGCCGTTCCAAGCTGTGCTAGGGCATTTCCGTCCTTCCAATGCCGTTCCGATCCCGACTTCTCCGGCGGCGTTCCACGTCATGACCTCCCTAACGCCGGCGTTCGTTTTTCAGGTAAGGTCAACTCGTTGAGCCGTGGATCTTCGGTTCACGGTATGTCTTCTCTGATCCTTCGCTTCCCGCCCAACTTCGTAAGGCAGCTCAGCGTAAAAGCTCGTAGGAACTGCAGTAACATCGGTGTAGCACAAGTTGTTGCGGCTTCCTGGTCTAATAACCACGCTTCTCCTGACTTTACTCTGGCGGCTAAGGCCGTAGATGCCGCCGCCATTGCTCCTTTTGATATTACCACAGGTGATGAGGAGGGGGCGGTGGTGGAAGATTCGCCTCGTGCTGATCGAAATGTACAGATTGAGGATTTGACAGATGTCAAATATTCTTCATTTTTGAGTTCTGATGGGAGCATCGCAATTCATGCCGGTATGCGTTCCAGCTTTGTATTTTCGAACTCGAACGTCTAGTTTTCTCTTCTGTCGTGGTTTGTGGATTTACTCGGACATATTACAGATTATATATACTTGATACGAGTGTGGGATTTATATAGAGGATTCTTTTAGCTGATCGCTGATTGATCTATTTACTTTTCTCCAGGTGAAAGGTTAGGACGTGGTATTGTTACTGATGCAATAACTACCCCAGTGGTTAACACATCTGCTTATTTCTTCAAGAAGACTTCTGACCTTATTGACTTCAAGGTATTTGCTTGTATTGGGCCTTTACTTTCTTGTGGCTTATGACTTATAAAATAGGTTCACTAGCTAATTCTGGTGAAGAGTTTACACCAGACAAACATGAGCCATATCAGTTAGAGGAAGGCAAGTGATGTGCTTGGTCAATAATCAGCTCAAGTGAGATATTATGTAGTAGTTTTGGGAAGAGAGAATGCCGAGAAGTATATTTTTGGGTTTAGTTAAATTTGTGTTTTTGGTTTGGTTCTTATTTATGATATACTATGACAGGAGAAAAGACGTGCGAGTTTTGAATATGGGCGCTATGGGAACCCCACTAGTATTGTTGCAGAGGAAAAGATAAGGTGGGTTAGTGAAGATGATTTTTCTTTCCCTTCTCCAGTTCTTTTATGGATTGGTAGTTAAGAAGTAATGCATTATTTTCTCTGCTGCAACAGTGCACTGGAGGGTGCTGATGCAACCTTGTTAATGGCATCTGGGATGTGTGCTAGTACTGTAATGTTGTTGGCATTGGTTCCTGCTGGTGGGCATATTGTAACAACAACAGACTGCTATAGGAAGACCCGGATATTTATTGAGACAATACTGCCTAAAATGGGAATCACGGTATTTACTTATTTAAATGCTTAAGATACTTGAAGTTAAGTTGGAAAGCATAGGATATTTTAGTATTTCTTGACACAAGAAGAAAATTGGGTACAAAACTGAAAAGTTGATATGCTTTATATTACTCATGAAAATAAATGGTAGAAATGAGTTCAAATTTCCACGAGGTCTCTCTAGAAACTGCTGTTTATCAATAATTGGGCCATAGATTCTCATTTCCTTTCTATATAGATATACCCAAGTCTAAGAAAAAGTTCTGCCATTCTTCATCCTTTACACTTTCTAGTTATATAATCTCATTTCCTTTATCCATTGCAGGCGACAGTCATTGACCCAGCTGATATTGGAGCTCTAGAGTCTGTGCTAAATCAGAAGAAAGTTAGTAGGCTGCTTATTGAGTCAATTGTTTTGAATTATATCTATAGAATACTGAAGACATCCCCAATAACTTGAACCTTTTTCCATACAGGTGACTCTTTTCTTTACCGAGTCTCCAACAAATCCATTCCTGAGATGTGTTGACATTGAGCTTGTTTCGAAGCTTTGCCATGAAAAAGGAGCATTAGTTTGCATAGATGGGACGTTTGCAACTCCCCTTAACCAAAAGGTCCTTGCTCTAGGGGCTGACCTCGTTGTGCACTCTGCAACAAAATATCTTGGTGGCCACAATGATGTATGGTGTTGTCAAATCATGTTTTAGCAATTCAAATGACTATGCCACCACACTAAAATTATCAGACTGACTGCTAATCAATTCAATTTCTTGCAGGTTCTTGGAGGTTGCATCAGTGGTCCTGATAAGTTAGTTTCAGCAGTTCGTACCTTGCATCATATCCTGGGTGGTGCTATCAATCCTGTGAGTTGCGTTGATTGAACTCTCTTGATATTTTCCCCGACATTTTATGCTCTGCCGGTTTGTTATGCAAGATAAAAACCCCAAACAAATCATCAGAAGTAAATCCTCAATTCCATGTGCCTCCTGATTGGATGGCCTTTTATATTCATCCTGAAACTCTCACTATTTTAAATAACTATGGTAATTTTATAGAGTAAAAAACAGCATCAAGAGAGTGCTGGTAATGCATCGCCAAAAGTATGAAACCTAACAGAAAACCCTCACTATTATAAGAGAAGAAGAATTCACTCTCTGTAGTGTAGCTAAATTTAGTGAAGGGAAATTGTGTTTTTCTTTTAAATGGACTCTGGAAAGTAGTCATGGTATTTGAGTACCAAGTGTAAAGGATGAACATATGTATTATATTAGTTTTGGCTTGTATTTTATTGACGCATGATTCAATTTTCCCATGTATCAGAATGCTGCGTATTTAATCATCAGAGGCATGAAGACGTTGCATCTCCGTGTACAGCAACAGAACTCAACTGCACAAAGGATAGCCGAAATTTTAGAGGCTCATCCAAAGGTACTCTAAGCTCTCAACGTCTTCAGTTGAGTGTGGTTTGGATTCCACATTGTAGTACGCCATAACTGCCTAAACTAATTTTCAAGAGATTGTGTATCTATGAGAAAATAAAGGAGTTCAATTTAATGTCTATTAAAATAAAGTTGCAATATCGGAAAGCCTATTACATATAGCAGAATCTACTTATAGGTAATATGCTTATTGTTGGTGTTTTTTTAAAAGTGGGGCAGCAATAAAATGATTGAAAGTGTCTCTCAATATTTTATTAATCATAATAGGGCTTTAAATAGCCAACTTGATAACATAATATGCAGAAAATTTGCATAACAAGAATTTAAAAAGACTAAATAATCTCAACAACTAAAACAACCTAACAAATATTTAAAATTCAAATTCATCCTAAAACTAGGTAGCTTATTATTTTAAAAAATGACTGCAGTAACTAAAAGCAAACTCAACACTTATTATAGACTTAAAAGTGTGTCGACCAAAATTAAGATATGAAAAGTGGCCAGTGAAGAAGTTCAGTTTCTTTTTATTTCTTCCCCTATTTTTTCATTGTAAAATATCGGATAAGCTGGAGGCATGCCACTTTTTGCAGCTTAAGATCATGCTTTCAATATCACAGAACTGCATTTCTTTTGCAGGAATGGGTTGATTCTATTTTACTTGTTTACTTCTTTTGTTAACCAAGATGGACAGTTCCATTCCATCGAAAAACACAAATAATTAGAAAGAAAGCAGAGGAAAATAAATATAAATGACTAATAAAGAGGGGAAAACCCGGTCAGCGTTGGTAATGGATCTTGTCTTGCAAGTGTTTCCTTAAACTCATTCTTCCTTCTGTTGGCTCAAATTTGCTTGCTCTAACCCACTGCATCTCTGGCTTTTCTTTTGACTGTTCAGTTGAGTTCAGTAGGCTAGTATTCCTTTGCTTCAAAGATTTTTGCTCCATGTGCAACTGCTATCATTTCTAAGAAAATTGAGTTGCAGGTGAGGTGTGTCTATTATCCAGGCTTGCCAAGTCATCCAGAATACCATCTTGCAAAGAGACAAATGACTGGTTTTGGTGGGGTGGTCAGTTTTGAGGTCTGTATTTTACAATCTATTAAAGATTTCCAAGTCTGTTCTTGTTAGATCCTATATTTTGGATGATGACTGATGGATAATTATGTTATTAATTAGGTTGATGGGGATCTGCTAACTACTGCAAAATTTGTTGATGCTCTAAAAATTCCTTATATTGCTCCATCGTTTGGAGGTTGTGAGAGCATTGTGGACCAACCAGCAATTATGTCTTACTGGTATGTTGATATTCTCTTTTGAGGAAATGGGTGAATATCGCCCTTCATAATTTTTGAATAGAAGTGTTTTTCTCCCATTTCTTACATGTAAAAATAAAGATTTTTTTTTGGAAAAGACGAGTACAAACAAATTTGTAAGGGCTGCAAGACCAATTAACCCATGAATTATAGTGACATTATCATCAACTGCATTGGACCTTAACTAGCATGTCTAAAGTTTAATCCCAACTAATTGGTATTACCTCTAGGGCATAGGCTATAGATATATTTTTGTTGTGCGGTGTCCTATTTTAAATAAGGAAGTAGTTGTATAAAGCAACTTGGATGACATGGTGTTTCATTCTGAAAACAGGGATCTTAAGGAGTCAGAGAGAGCTAAGTATGGGATCATGGACAACTTGGTTCGATTCAGCTTTGGAGTAGAAGACTTTGAAGACTTGAAAGCTGATATTCTTCAGGCTCTGGAGTCCATGTAGGGTGTCTTACCTGCAACCTGATTTCGTTTTCCCTTGGATCGTTTTCTTTCCACTAGCATTGAACTTCTTTTTCATCTCTAATTAGTGGAGTAGTCGCTTCCCCCAGTTGTCAGAATGTATTGAATGGATCATTGAGCAGCTGATGCAATCCAATGTCAGAGTGGGATGTTATTGTTGTTTCCGTTTTATTTTGTTCTTAGAGAATTAACTTCTTTAAATGAGTTAACTCTAGCAGTAGCAAGAAAGAAATACATATTTGGGTACTTGACTAGGTGACTCAAAATCATCGTCGGAATTGGAATTTAAAGCAAAGAAAAGGGGATTGAAGTATAGTCAAGAAATTGTTTTACTTGGAGGAGGAAATGGCTCAACACGATTCTTTATAATTTGGATGGAAGTAAAAAAATTTGGATGGATTTCGTGCTTTATTTATTACTCCCTCCGTCTCATTTTATATGATGTACTTTGATTTGGCACAAACTTTAAGAAAAATGGAAAGACTTTTAAAACTTGTGGTCCAAAATGAATGATAGAAATTTGTGTGGTTGTAAATCATTTCATTAAGGGTAAAAAAGACATTTCATAGGCAAATTGTTACTTAAAATAGAAATGTGTCATTCTTTTTGGGACAGACTAAAAAGGAAAGTGAGTCATATAAATTGGGACAGAGGGAGTATTTCCTATGTGTAGAAACAGAAATCTCTTAGAAGATTTGATTTATATTTAAGAAGAGTTTTGTAATGGACTATAAAGTTAATTTACCCCATCTGCAATTGTTTTAATTAAACATTCTTCCACTTAAATCCTTTAATGAAAATTTCCAATGTCAAGCAAGCGCTCATATAGAATGACCAATTAATTGAATTTCAACCTGGTTTTTATAGTGTTGTGGACCAAGTTACTATTACAAGTCATTGTAAACAACGGAGGAGCTTTGAATTGACTTTAAAATTGATCAAACTTATTTTAAAGTTATTTTTAGCTTATGTAAGTGTTTAGCAAGGTTAAAAATAATCTAAATAGGGTTTAAATGACTTAGAACAAGTTAAAAATCAAAAGTAGGTTTCCCTCTACTTTTAATTTTTTTGACTTAAAAGTCATTTAAGTTTGACTAATTATTTTGACTTAAAAGCTAGTATTTTTTAAAGTCAATCCAAACAGGTTCTTAGTCTATCAAAATCTTTCTTCTAGCTCCTTTGGCAACGAGTAGACCTGGGCGTCAAGTCGATCCCAATTGAGCTGAGTTGAATCGAGGCGACTCTCTAATATTTAATTTTATGTAATGCAACGCCATTAAAAAGTTAAATCAATGATAAATTCATTTGAGATGATCTTAACCTCTCATATTCATTTGTATGTGTGACTTACATCCACTGCACCATTGAAGAGAGTAATTGACAAAATAGTAATGGAGGGACCCTTTTCTCTAGTTTTGGGGTCGAGTTAGACCCAAATATCATATTTCTACAAGGTACCACAGGCAGATCAATCTTTATTTGCGCTCTTGGTCTGCACTCCAATTTGGACCTGGGCATAAAGATGGTGTTAGAGTTGGTTAAAGTCTCAAATTGATTGAAAAATATATATGTTAGTAATATGTTTATATGGAGTAGGGCAATCCTCCCCTTCCTCATGAACTACCTTCCAAGATTTGAGTTATGCTTAAATAACATATTTTTACACATAGACTTTAAATTTTGGATGGACCGCATTTGGTTAATATAATAGAAAGGGGATAAGGGGTTGCATGCATGGATAAAAATTAAAATGGACGGAGTGGAAAGGAAATAAGCAAAGAGTCACACATGCAGCTAAAAGAACGTTCCTTTTTACTTCTTCCCTACATTTTCTCATTCATTTGTCTCTCTATCTTTGTTAAAAAATCACTCTATCAAAATTCTTTTGATATAAAACAGGGGGAAAATATCCAAAATATAAATAGATTTGTATAAAAAAATACAGAGAGAAGATTTGGAACTCTGATCTCTCCCTCTCTTTTCTGGTTTTTGTTTCTTCTTTCCCAAAGAGAGGGAGAAACCAAGCCAAGCTTCTTTCATCAATTATTCCTGTTCACTTGTTAAGGTAATTACCATTTATTCCTAAATGGATCGTTTTGAATTCCTTTCATTGAAAAACTATATTATGTTGATAGCTAACAAAAACTATGGCATATGTATATATAAATTGAATCCCCCTTAACTTCTAATGTTATGATTTAAAGGTGACTCAAAATTTGCTTTAATTCTCAAATGTGGCATTCTAGGATTTTTCTGAATCCCTTTGTTATAATTGCTGGTTCTGCCCCCGAGTGTTGATATAATGGTTTGCATCATGATTCTGTTTTTCTTATCCTACTCCTAACGAATGTATTGAAAATATAATGAAGTAAAAAAAGTGTGCTCTCTTTAATAACTTAATAGTTTAAATGAGAAAGTCCCATACTACAACATGGTGTCTTGGGATTGATTCTCAAGTGTCATCCATTTCATCATTCTTGGCCACTAAAAAGCAAGTCCCTGCGTGAGGGGGCACATGTTGAGAATATTTTTAAGTAAATAAAAGTGTGCTCTCTCACAGTTTAAGCTTTGAGATGAGATGGTATGGTAGATTGTTTACCGGTATGTATTCATGTAGTTGCAAGTATTCTGTAACAGTTAACTAAGTGATTATATTAAGTTTTTAGGCGACCATTTTATAAGTTGCCCGCCTCTCTAAGAGAGAAGCATGCTACACCTTTAGTTGATCCCTCTTCCCAGAGAAGAGAACGAAAATGAACCACTTATGGTAGTCGTGGTTGATTCCAGTATCTTATTCGGTGAAATAAACTCTCTATGGTGTTGCATTTTCTCTGGCTGCCATTCCCCTGTTCCATCATAGTAAAACCATTCGAGAAGAGCAATTGGGCTCATATTATATCTTTTCTTCAATGCTTATAGACGAAGTGCTTTATTTCAGATCAGGTTTCCACAACAATTGCTTCCATCCACCACCTCGGTGAAAAAATTGTATTTTAAAAGATTCACTTAAAGTATTCACACGTTTATTGCGCTTTATTAGATATTAATTAATCAAGTCAACTGAAGGATAATGTAGTATAGCTTTTGAGGCTTGTTCAATATATCTACTTTTAGTTCTACTGCATTTGTTTTTCCTCTTTTCTTCTCTTTTCTTGTTGGAGGATTAGGGGAGCCTAGAATAATGCGAAAAAGGCTTTAAAAATCTTTATCATCTCTCAATAATGTTTGCATACACCTCCCCCGATTTTTCTTTGTTGAGACATATTTCGTTGCCATAATGTTGCTCTGATCTCCACATTGTTATTTGATTTTGTGTTGACTATGTACTTAACAAATTTGCAATTTTTTTTTCTATTCTAACATAAAGTTTGTTTCATGATTTTGCTAGTTTGTGTGCATTTCATCCATAATCACTCACGAATTCATTCTTAAGCGAAGGAAATAACAACTTATCTTGTCCCCTCTTTGATCATGCTTCTCTGCTTTGACATTTTAACTTTAGTCTCCATTTTTTTTGTTCTTTCTCATGTGCAAACACATTTATATTGTTTAAAGGTTTTACCTTAATGTGATTCAAGTGTGTTCCCTTTGTAAAATTGTGTATTCACTTGATAAATATATTCTACTATTTTAATAAAATTTTCATTACATGTACGTAGTTCAAGTCGGAAAACAAAGAGCAATCTAACTTCTCTACTTTTATCATCGACCTTGAAGGTATAATTTAATAAGTAATGGTGTATCCTCTTTAATAGTTTAAATTTTAGATGAAATGTTCGTACAATTCAACATGGTATCAGAGTTCTTAGTTTTAGTCGTTTTCCGCTGCTACTAAACATTAAATATGATCTGTTTCTATCCTATATTTATGAGTTTCAGTATGCTGTTGAAAAATAGGACATTGCTTAATCAAGACTAATTCAAGTTTACTTACGTTAATACAATTTCGCAGGTCCTATTGGCGTGTGTTGTACAATTTTGGAAATTTTATGTAGAGTTAAAGAACTATCCTTCTTTTTCTATATTCTCTCTTTTGAGACTGGCCCAACATCTCCTTTGTAGGCTGTATAGTTAGTTCAAGATGTTAGTACTCATTTAAGGTAAGTCTTTGTATTTACTTCTAATTAATGTAAAAGTTTGAACTCATTATCCCTCCATTTAATTTGAATTGATTAATATACTCACAAAATTCTATTGGACAGTAGCGGATTCAAGATTTTAGACCAGCAAGTCCAGTGTATCATTGTATCACTACTCCGTTGTGACTATAGGTATGGAATTTGTATAAATTCGTGTTTTGAAAGCTCTTGGTACATTTATAGTTCTAGATTAAGACAACATACTAATTAGACTGTAATTTCTATTTATTTGTGCTTAATTACCAGGTGTCTTTATTTCTTCTGTTCCACAATTGTAATTGGCATCTGGCATGGGACAGAACAAATTCGCAGCGAAATTTGTAAACTGAGTCAGAAAAATGGGTGCTTGTGTATCGACTCCAGGCCATACGATCAAAGTAAAGAAGAGACATCATCATCGTCGTCGTCATAGAAAATTCCGTGGAAAGAATTTGATCTCTCTTGTAGAAGGAACCAGGAGAAGAAACAGTGATGTAGGACCACAAATTGCTGTTAGTGAGTTTGTTAGAAGATCTGAGGTCTCCAATTCCAAATACCATCTTACTCAGTTGCAGTGGCATCATACTCAAACAGATGCAACTGGTATGTCATTATTTTGAACGTTGTCTATTGTATAAAGCCTGCGTTTTGATGGAAATATACCTGATTAAAAGATATCAAGAATGTAAAAGGATATGTATAGATAAGTGAGATAGACTAAGTGTGTTTGGTAACAAGGAAAATGTTTTCTTGAAAAGAAGTTGGTTTCTTAGTTTCCTAGAGAAAATGTTTCCCAAAACATTTTGATCAACCAAGCACACCCTAAACCTGAGTATACTCCAACAACAACAACAATAATAATTATGCTTCAAATTATATGAATCCTTAATATCAATTTTCATGCTTTGGGCTTGACACTTGCCTAGATGAGCATGTCATGACATATTATGTGTTGTGAGGAATCATCCACTAATTAATTAGCTTGCACTGGTGGTCAACCCTCATCCTTGATGGTATACAACAACAACAACAAACCCAGTGAAAAAAGTCTCACAAAGTGGGTCTGGGGAGGGTAGAGCGTACACAGACCTTACCACTACCTCGTGGAGGTAGAGAGGTTGTTTCCGAAAGACCCTCAAGTGCATCAATTCCAAATAAGAAAAGCATAACGGTTAATAAGAAAAACAATATAAAGTTCACTGGAGAGAAACAATAACAACAACAAAATAGTGTGATAATCAAAATACAATAAACAACATAGGGCAAGGACTAATCCTACACCAGGTACTAAACCTTTGCAAAACAACACTCTACCCCTACAATCCTTCTACCCTAATACACGACCTTCACTCATTTCTATCTAAAGTCATGTCCTCGGTAATATGAAGATGCGCCATGTCCTATCTAATCACATCTCTTCAATACTTTTTCAGCCTACCCCTACCCCTTCGCATACCCCCTACAACCAGCCTATTGGGGCGTTGACACACCTTCTCTACACATGCTCAAACCATCTTAATCTCGCTTCCCTCGTCTTGCCCACCATAGAGGTCACTTCCTCATTCTCCCGAATAACCTCATTCCTAATCTTGTAACTCCGAGTATATCCATACATCCAGATATCCTCATCTCCGCAACATTCATCTTTTGAACTTGAGATTTCTTAAATGTCCAACACTCTGCCCCATACACCAAGGATGGTCAATCCACCGATATGTAGAACTTACATTTAAGTTTAGGTGGTACTTCTTATCACACAAGACTCCAGAGGCAAGCCTCCATTTCAACCATGTCACCCCAAAGCGATGTGTGACATCATCATCGATGTCCTCACTACCTTTTTTTTTCAAAAAAAATTGGGGGTAGGGGAAGGGGAAATGGGGAGGGGATTCCAATGTAGGGAATTAAACCCTCACCAACAAGGTGGAAGTTCAGGTAGCCAAGTGTCACGACCTGAGAGCACCCCTAGTCATAACACGACGTACTTGACCCCGAAGGGGTCGCATACAAGCCCTTAGCACATTCTTAACATAAGATAATAGAGAATATGGGAAAAATCTAAAACTTTTACAATCAATGTCTTATTTCATAAAATCAAGCGGAAGTCTTTACTAGAACCTTTGTCTCAAATCATCTATTTAACTCTTGAATAAAAGTCTTTGGGACGCAGCCCATACAAAGTCTAAAAACATAATGAAATGACATAAAGGAACATAATGGGTTTGTCCTCGAAGCTATGAGGACTCACCAATTCGTCAACTCTTTTAGATTCTTGAAACCTAGCCTCCAAAGCAACTCAAATCTCCAAACTCTACATTTGATTAGAATGTAGGCAATATGCGTTAGTACAAAATGTACCAAGTATGAAAGCTAGCACAACATCATAAGAGCATCTCAAATGGTTAGTCAACATAAGACATAAGCATAAGAGATAATAACATAGTTATAACATAATCATCATAGTCATAGCATGGTCTCCAACATAAGCTTCATATTAACATAAGTCAACATAAGACATAGTTAATGAGCATAGGAGATAAGTCATAATCATATCAACATAATTGACACTTAGTCATCATTACCATAATAGCACCATTCTCAACTAACCTCAAAAGTATACAAGTGCAAAGCAATAATAGCATCCCATAATACCACGCAAGCCAAGTATCCCTTTTTAGTCATCTTAATCATAGTCTATGTACATGGTTAAGTCATAAGTCTTTCTACCGTAAGGGCACTATACTTCTAAGGAACCTCAAGACACACTTGTGCAATGCATGTAAGGCATCCCATACTACCTTTCACACTAAGCATAGCCTTGAAATCACCTTGGTCATATTCACCCTCCTTTTGGTCTTACTATAAGCTTACTTCATATAGACAAAGGAACTACCACCTTAGTCAATCATATCTTTGAAGGCAACTATGGCAACAACCCAAGCTAAGTCATACTATGTGTGGGAACCCTTCATATCTAGCCTTAAGCCATACTTGTGCAATGTATGTATATCATCCCATACTACTACCCACACTAAGTACTCATTTAGACTATCATGAAGGTTCACTAGTTGGGGACTAATCCCTTTATTCTATTTACCTCTATTCAAGGCTACCAAGGAATAACCCCCTAATAGGCTAGACCATGCTATCATCTTACTAACATAACTAGGTTAAGCTAAGCTAACTACCTTGGAATACACACTAACATGCAAGTCCAAGCTACTCTAGGAAAGGTACAAGTGTCCTATCCTAGCTACCATGAATAGTCCTAAATCAACTAAGTCATGCTACCCTTACAAGTGTACTAGATGACAAATACAAGCTATCCATAGGGGAGTGTGATTCTCAACCCTAAGCTACCATGACTAATCCTAACTCAAGATATCCTTGAAATGCATCTTACAATGCAAGTCAAGCTACCCTTAGGGGAGTCTAAGTCCTCTATCCCAAAGCTACCATGAAATGGTCTTGTCCAAACCAAGTCAAGCTACCATGAATGAATCCTAAGAATGCTAGTTCAAGCTACCCATATGAGAGTATAAATCCTCAATCCTAGGCTACCATGACTACTACTAACTCATGCTACCATGACATGCATACTACAATGCTAAGTCAAGCTATCCCTTAGGAGAGAATAAATCCTCATCCTAAGCTATCAACATTGGTCTTATCCTACTAAGTCAAGTTATACATGAAGGGATCATATATCACAACTTCAAGCTATTCTAGTCTAACATGCTTTGATTCATTTTAGGTTAGTAGGTCAACCCAGAATGCTACTATGTGAGAGAACTTAAATCTCCTAGCATATTCATGTCTAAGAGTATAAGAGAAAGAGAATTACACCACAAGATCACATCATATTGACTTTACCCCCAAAGCCCTAATAATGATGGCTACAAGCCCTACTTTCAAGCTTAACTTCATTCTATCATGATCCATGTCTAAATTACAAGCTATTCAATCACATTGTTCATTAGAAGGTGATTCTAGTCATACTTGATCATAAAGGTTCAATTCCAACTTTACAAGTCAAGATCATTCCTATTCAATTAAGTCTAGTTAAATTCATGATTAGATGATCCTAACTATGATCAATTAGTATTCAAGACATTGAAATAGGAAGATCACTTTAGAACCTTCAATTTTGCCTCTAATGACATAAACCCACAATAATTACATTCATCAATTTAGATTAGGGTTCACCATAGAAACCACATGAAATCATAATTTTATCATTAAACAAAGCTAAATCAATCATAATTGAGTGATATCCACTAGATTGGAATCACACCCAAACCCTACCCACAATGTAAGAACAACCTTAGCTAGAATGGGGTTTTTGATCCACAATTGGGGAATTTCTTTGGGGGCTGTATGGGTGGAAGAATACATAGATGAATAATCTTCACATACCTTCAATCAAAGCCCCAAACAAAGCTTGAATCAATGGTGAAAATCTCCCTAAGCTGCTGCCCCAACTTCCTTTCTTCTTCTTCTTCTAGAGAGAGGATTTCTTGGGGAGTAATTTGGGGGTCTTTAGATGAATGAGTTAATGACTTAGGGGTCTATTAACTATTTATAGGTGGTTATTTAACTACTAAACTGACCCCCTAAGCCCTTAATTAAATAACAAACTTAACTCCAAACACCTAACTTAAAACTAAAATGTCAAAACCTGGCAGCATCTACGGATCCCCATCCACGGACCGTGGATGGGTCTAAGGGCCATGTTTTGGTCTCGTGATTTGGGTCAAAGACTCATATTTTGCAGGCCAACTCAGGCCTGACCTATGCGCATGACCTACGGGGCGTAGGTTGATCTAAGGGGCGTGAATTGGGGTCGTAGATCAGTTGTTTTGACAGCTTTTTGGGCAGTGTTGGGGTCCTCCTCAAGGACCCCTTGGGTGGTTCTTGTGGAGTCGTACCCAAACGTTTAACCCCTAAACATGTCATTCTAAGTAGGGGAGCCATTTATCTTAGATTCTAACCCTGATACGACACTCCAAAACTCCACTACAAGACTGTACAACAAACTACTTCAACTCACTAGTTTCCGGGGTGTTACACCAAGCAAATGAGCTACTATGATTCCCTGTCCCCACTACCTTGGATGACGGACCCAAGATATTTAAAACTTTCTCTCTTGGGAATAGTCTGTGTACCAAGCCTCACTTCGTCGCTGGCTTCATCTATCGCAACATTGAATTTGCATTCCAAATATTCTGTCTTGGTCCTGCTCAAAAATGATATTGTCCATGTGATTCTAAAAATAAACCTATATGAAGAATATTTCAGATTCTATTTTGTTGATAGAAGAATGTCAAAAGAGTATATTCTGCTGTCATCTTTACTCTTATGATGCAGATTATGTTAATATTGACTGCTTTATTCCAAAAAAAAAAGAATGAATAATTGAAAGAAATGTAGCTTTAAAAGTTTGAAAGTGAATAGAAAATTTACATGCTTGCAGTTCTTAGCCAAGAAGAAGCTTGGTTTGATACATGCAACAATGTTGACTCTAACTCAGATGATGACTTCAGTAGCGTCTATAGAGGTAATGAACATCTTTTTTTTCTGTTGTTTTTATCGACATTTGACATCAATATTCTATTAGCTAATTAGCTGCTAGAGTGATCCCTTCCAACATAATAGGCACCACGTCCAAATTTCTCTTTGCTTATTTATACTCTTTAACTTTTGTAGATCTATTCCCAAGAACTGGACAAGTGCTTCAATATGAAACTTCATCATGCTTTAGGGATAACAACCTTAAGTCCAAGGAGTACCACGAAAGATATCTCAAGATAGATGGCACTAGATCAAATAAGTTTTTGCTCAAATATGGAGTTAATAGTCCGAAAGGACTTGCACTTATAGGTGGTCAGGGCTATGAAGTTCCGTCCCTTGGGAAGCACGATGTCCTTGGTGCCCAAAGGAAGAGATATTTGGATCGTGCATATGGAAGATTTAATAGTGTTAAGGAGCATAAACTTGGTATGCTGGAAAAAACTCAAGAGAATGTGCTTAAGACTGTCCTACCGAAGCTGGTTACTTCCTTGAGTTTCAATGAACAGATCATTAGTGCATCGAAATCAGGCCAAGTTTCTCAAGTAAAGCAGTCAACAATAAGGCTTTCTCTAAAGAGAACATCTGTGGATGGCAAAGAAGAGGATAAATATTGTAAGTACCTCGCCACTTACCATTTCAATTTTATTCTTTCATCTTAAATTAAGCTATATGCAAAAATCATTCTATGCATTTTTTTTTCATGACATCCCTGTGTTCTCCTTATTCTTTATGAATCTAATTGGTAATCTTATTCTTATTGTGATCATGATATGATGATGACTTTGTAATTAATTTTCGTGTTGTTACAAAATATGGTATCCAAATCACAAGAGTAAATCTAGAATATTTCCTTTTATTAATTTTGATATAATCCCTTCTATAGAATCCTTGTAATTGTATAGGTACCTTAATTATTCATGAGTAGAGATATTACTTCTTCCATTCGATTACATGGTATCAGGTCAGTTTCTTCCCTGTTTGGGCTCCATGCTATATTGTTCACACTCTACTTGGGCATAGGCGTGAAAGGGATTTAGAGTGGGTTGGAATCTCACATTGGTTTGGGAATGGATTGATCGTCTGCTTATATGAACTTAGGCAATCCTCCCTTCATGAGCTAACTTTTGCGGTTAAGTAAGACTTAAGTATATGTTTACAATTATTCTAGAATGTAAAAATATAGGAGAACAAACCTATTGTTGAGAATGTCATATCTTTTAGTCGTAATCTCACCTAAGAACACGATAACTAAGTTTTTGAACCATGTCTTTGTAGAATTGAGAATCGTGAACCAATTAGATTTAAATCCTGGATCCATCTTTGCTTGTAGGTGCATCAAAAAAGTATCTTTATCGTCCCAGGGCCGGGGTGCAAATTCCTTGTTGCAGAGAAGAAAAGTTAACTGCAAGAAGTTGGTCAAAGATTGATCCCTCAAATTTTAAGCTACGTAGTGATGGTTATTTCAGGTACACTCCTTAGTGGAATCCTTTTAAGTGTGACGATATATCTTGTAAATGATAATTTATTACCCATACATTTCCTTGATTAATCTTGCAGTGACAAGAGAAAATCTCCTGCTCCAAGTGTGTCTCCTTATATTCCTATTGGGGTTGATTTATTTGTGTGTCCTAAGAAGATAAATCACATTGCACAACACCTTGTGCTTCCTTCTGTAAAAGGAGATGGAAAATTTCCTCCATTACTGATTGTCAATATTCAGTTGCCTACTTATTCAGCTCCAATGTTCGTTGGTGATGGTGATGGAGAAGGCTTGAGCCTTGTCATATACTTCAAAATTTCTGAAAGTTTTGACAAAGATGTTTCTCCCCAGTTTCAGGACAACATCAAGGTGCTTTCATGTCTAAACAAATTTCCTGGTGTCTTACTTGAGAGATATGATAATGAATATATGCCAAACTTGTAAGATACACTTCAGTCTTTGGTTGGAACAATTTTATAGTTCACAGAACACGCCTTCTCCATTTTCACCCTTGAGTAGGTAGTACAACGTTGGTAAGAGTCTTTTGCTTCCATGGTTTATCTTTTTTTTTTTTCTAGAAATATGATACTTCTCAATGTCATTATTGGGAAGAAATGGCAAAAATGTCTAATTCTTGCTTAAACTAATTAGAAACAAGCTTGTCTTACATTTTATTAGATCTCTTAAGTCATTCGTATTACATGATATAGTTTTTTTTATGAACAAGAGGTGAATCGAGAATTCAAATTTGATGCTTCAACCTTTAGGCTCTTAGTACATTATGGGGTTCAACATTTAACATTTTTGTTGAAATATCAGTGATTTTGCTCTTACACATCTACATTTCTTGTAGAAATGCTGATTCAGTTTAACCTAGTGATTATAATTCTTCATCTGCCTCTTTCCATGAAAGTGGTAGTAGGGGATTGGAGAACTTTCAACATGACTTGGTTTGATATTAAATTTTCATTTCTATATTCGTACGACAAAGATTAGTTGAGGATGATATGGAAAAGGTTAAAGGATTTGCAAGAGAATCATATGTTCCTTTTAGAGAGAGGTTGAAGATTATGGGTGGAGTGGTTAATCCAGATGAGATTGTTTCAAATGCTACTGAAAGTAAGCTTTTGAATGCTTACAATGAGAAGCCAGTGCTTTCGCGCCCTCAACACAGCTTTTATCAGGTGGATACTCTATCCTTTTGAGTTTTGATTTAAAGTTTTAAGTTCTATGCACTAATGTACGTTGTGATCAATGATATTTACACTATCAGGTTGATCTTGACATGGCATAATAAGTTAAATTGAATTGATAGTCTAAAAAGACTTTACAATATCAGTGCATATAACTTAAATCCTTTTATTTATCTCAACTTTAGCATTATTTTGATGTTATCGAACATGAACATCAAGTCTATCTTTCTTTTTTTCTGTTTATTGCAGGGACCAAATTACTTCGAGGTTGATCTTGACATTCATCCCTTCAGCTACATTGCAAGAAAGGGACTAGATTCTTTTAGGGAGCATTTAGGATTCGGGATACTGGATCTTGGTCTAACAATTTGGGTTTCCCTTTATTTTACTTTGTTATATATCAGCAAGAATTGAATATATAAGGATTGAGGAAGTTAGCTTTGATTTAGGGTTGACAAGATGATATATTTATTGATTGCATCAACAGTACACCTTTTTTTTAAAACATTATTAGTGTAGATTACTTAATACTTGTCACATTATGATTCAATAATGTAAATTTTATCAATCAGTGCATGAAACTTAAATTCATGGATAAATAATGCAGGAGCAAAAGCCAGAGGAATTACCGGAGAAAGTGCTTGGATGTGTGAGATTGAACAAGATTAACTTTGTTGATAATGACCAAATACCACTTATGTGTGCTGAAGATTCATTTTCAGATTGATATTACTACTGTCACCTCACCTGCATTTGGAGTGGATGAATCTTCAAATAGTCCCCCTTGTAATTAAGCAGTTTCAGTTTTCTATAAAACATATTTTATAAGAGCCCACAAATGTATTTTGTTCTTACAGATGATAGACTAGTATCATTTTAATATGCCAATTTGGTAACATCCAAAAAGTTTTGTTGATGAAAATCAATACATAACTATTTTTGAGAGCCTGCCAGTTTGTATTTTCATTTTTTGTGAGCACATTGTGATGGGTAAAACTTGTTTCTTACATGTGGCGTGAAGAACAACATGTGTAGATTGATAGGACAAGGAAAATCGGATCCTTGGGGAATACACCCTCCAGAGAAAGGGAATAAACGCGGTAGAGAAATGAAAGGAATTGTACCCTAGTGATGTGGATAAAAGGACAAACGAGATAAAATATAAAAAGTGCCAGGTGAGTGGAAGAGCCTGTACACATTTTTAATAGCATCACCACGCGACCCTCTATAATTGGTTTTAGTACTTTAGGGTCAAGAGGAGCTTTTTTATTGGCTAAAGCCTCTGATGATATGACAATATTCGGAACAGGCTTGATGATGACAAAGTGCACCAGGTTCACCAACTTGAAGGAAGGAAAATAGAAACCGCGTGAATAGGAAAACCTTATTAAAGGAAGAAGAAACCTAATAAGGAAAGAATGTGACGAGTGGAAAACTGCTTTTCTTGTAGGACTCAACTAGGGTTTCATACACTCCTATTAAAGGATAACTGAGACATGAGAAAACTAGATTTTGCTATCATAAAACGAGGTTGTTTTTCAGCAAGAGCAAGTGACAACGCAAAAGAGAAAAAAACCAGAAGAAAGAAAAACGAGAGTTAGGTTTTCTTTCTAAAGCTAAGTTTGTGTTAGTTCAACTTAAAATCATTGTTTAATGATAATTGTACTAAATGTGAAAGTGAACTTGTGAGATTTTGTAATAAGAAATGAGTTTGATTTCTTGGAGAGTAGAGACAACAATTATAGTTACGGGTGTCAAAAAGAGCCCAACTATAGGTAACCCACCGAACCCGCCCATGATTTTAAGGGTTGTGCTCAAGATAATTTAAATTGGGTTCAATCTCAACTCATTCAAGCCTTAACCCATTTTAAGAGAATCTTCAATTGAGCCCAATTTAATCTCCAATTTCAACCCATTTTAAGACTCTTTATTTGCATTGATGTAATGTATGTTCCTACATTGAAGGTATGAATTACTATCTATTTTATATTTTTAGGATTTATCTATCCATTTGTAACTTCTTTTTTAATATTTTCTTAAGTTAAAATTGAAAGTGTGGTTATAAAACTTAAATAACAATATATTAAAATTATTGAGATTAAGCGAGTCTAGACGCAACCCAGTTTTAAGCCCATCTGTGCCCAAAGTAAGCTTGAGCGGGTCAAGATCCAACCCAATTTCTATTTCAACCCATTCTAATATCTCCAATTTCAACCCAACCCTCCCATTTGATACCTCTTAGAGTTAATAGTTAGAGTTGAGGTACTAGAGTTAGTCCATTTTATTATTGAGTTGTAATATAAAGTTGCTCTTTGAAGTTGGTGGAGGTTGCTGAAATCCTACAAGCTGTAGGTCGTGTGTTTTCTTCCTTTGAGCAAGGAGGTTTTCCATGATAAATCTGTGTTTCGTTTCTGTTGCATTATTGTCTTCGCTAATACAACAAGAACATGGTTCTTGTTTTGATCAAGTGCTTAAGGTTTCTTCAATTGGTATTTGAGTAGATCTTTTCACTTAAAGAGTTTCATACCGTGAAAAGGATCAATGACTGCACAGGAAGGAGAGCCACAAACAAGACCCCTACTATTCAATGGAAAGTATTATGGATGGTGGAAGAACAATATGATGGATCATTTTATAGGAGAAAAATTAGATCTCTGGGCATTTATTCTAGATGGTCCTACCATACCTATGAAGAATGGAACTGATGGAACAACTCAGGTGCCAAACGGTAGAAAGGAACATAATGCTGCTGCCAAACTTGCAATTCAGAATAATGCAAAAGCAAAAAAGATCTTGATATATGAAATAGATTCGGATGAGTATATTAGCAATTTTAGCATATCCAGATCAAAAGGTTATATCGGAAACACTAAAATGGCTCATGAGGAAAAAAATTAGGTCAAGAAATCCAAAATTAATAATCTAAATTGTAGTATAAGCTATTTAGAAAGATGGAAGGTGAAACAATTCAGGATATGCACACCAGGTTCATGGCTATCATTAATGAAATCTTAGGAGAAGTGATTCCTATTACAAAAATAATCATAAAACGTATGTGTTCTTCCTGAATTACGGGAAAGCAAAGAGGTAACAATTTCAAAATCATGTGACCTGGTAACTATGATGATGAATGAGCTCATTGGAAATCTCATGACCTAAAAACTGAAAAAGAATCAAGAAAGAAAAGAACATAATCCTTAAGGCAATTGAAAAGGATGACTTCGAGGATGATAATATTTCTTTAATGACCTAAAGGTTCTCAAGAATTGTTACACCTCAAAAATTGGAAAAGGAGGAAAAGGACTATTTGGTCTACAATCTGTGTCTCCGGGTCTCATCTACGAACCATAGAAGCTTCTACGGGCCGTAGATGGCAACCGTAGGAAGAGGGAAAATAGTTTTTCAAAAATAACTCCAGTATCCCTTTTTACGATTCAGTAGGACGACTCGTCAGTCTTTGTACGAGCCTAGATAGGTCTCATAGGTAGGTCCCAGACTTGGTGAAATTTTAAGGAGTCAAGTTAGTTTCTACGGATTGTAGGAAGACCTATAGGCCGTAGACAGAGTTCTTCAAAAGTTGGTCCAAAATTAAGGTTTCTGAACTTTTCTACGGTTGACCAGTACAGTCCATAGGAGTTCTACGTGACCATAGGTCCAAACCATAGAAAGGCTTCGGCAGTTATTTTAAGGGGATTTTGAGTCCCTCATTGTTTTAAATCAAAACTATGTCGTTTTGTCTTCTACCCTAAGCCCTATATAAAGCTTTAAGGTCATAAAACTACCCACTTCAACCCCATTCTCTTAATTTCCCAAAACCAAACAAAATACACTCCCTAAATTCCTCTCAACCTAAGGAAGAAGAAGAATCTAGGATTCAAATTCAAGTGTCTAATTCATCATTCTTTGTGGGCTTTTAGTAGAAAGGTATGTGGGTACTCATCCATGGAATCCATTCTTCCATGGGGTCCTCCAAGCTTTCCAATTTTCCAATTCAATTTCAATTGTTCAAGTTAGGATTTCAATTACATATTTATGGGTTTCACTCAGTTATGATTTATTATTGTTGATTTAGTCTTCTAATGCATGATTTGATGTTAATACATGATATTGAGTTGAAATTATATTAACCCATGCCTAATTTATTATTTTCTAATATGAACCTATGAACTATGAATTTATGAAGATATGCATATTTTTATGAAGTTATGAAAAAATATTTTGGGATGCTTTGGAAGGAAAGTATCAATGTTATTGTGAAAGTTATTTCTCACATAGGAATTCACATTGATGAAAGTTTTTCTCATCCATGTTAAATTGTGTTTAAGGAGCTATTTTATGTTTTCATCTAAAAGTGTGGATTGGTATTGATCATTGCCTTTCATATGTTATATTGATATTTGATTTTTTTCTATTCCGTTGGGATTTAGACTTGGCACCTAAAGGGCTTTGAGGTGGAGATTCAATCGGGGTAGTCTCTAGTAGTAACCTATAGTCCCAAACTAGGTGCCCCCTAAGGATTATCTTAAATGACCTAGCTTGTGGATCCACTTTAGCAAAAGAGGATATGTACGGATTCTACCTTGACAAGTAGATTCTCTTTTTTTCAGTATGATGGATATATCTGATTCCATGATATAGCTCTCATGGTCTTATTATTGGTTAACGATAATATCCCACAAAATGACAATGTTTCTTCCAAGCTTTTCTTATGTCCTTTATGTTAATGCCCTTGACCATATATAATGATTTACATGTTATTTCTTCTTAAAACTTTTAATGTTCAAATATTGCTCATGCCTTACATGTTTTAAGCCATTCATTCTATCAGGCCTATTTTACGGATATTGCCCCATACTTGGTACATTCCATGTACTAACACATACTTGTGCCTACATTTTTTCACGAATATAGGGTTCGATGCTCCTACTTCGCATACTCGTGGCTAGTGGGTTTCCTTGTCTTTAATGATTTGTGAGTCCTTATGTTCGGAGGACTGCGATAATTTTATAGATGTATGTCATTTCCATTTTCAGACTTTGTATGTGATGTATGGGTTATGTCCTAGCCACTTTACTTATGATGTATTGGACGGCTTATTGAGACTTATGTTAGACTTCCACTTTGTCAAACTCTTTGAAATATGCAAATGCTATCTTTCTGAATTCTTTATGTCAATTATCTTGTATGATGTATGCTAAGTGGATTGTGTAAGGCCTCTCCGGGTCCAATACACCTAGTTACACCTAGGGTGTACTTTGGGCCTTGTCAAGAATGCTGAAAAAGGGTCATATGAATCAAAGGAGAATTTTTCAGAAGATGACTTATATAGGACATCCAAGAACAAGTGTGTCACAAGTGTTGGAGTCCAAATCACTTCATCAAGTTTTCCCCTTGTGGTCTTTAGAGTATAAGAAGAACAATGCAGAAAAAACACTAGGAATGATCTATACATTACTACAAATTACAGGATGACTAATCACAAGGCTGATTTATCTGTTAAAAAAAGCTTTAGTGGATATGGAATATTCATTGGATAAGAATATGATGAAGGGAGACTGAAAATCAATCACTATTGATGATGAAGGAAACAATAAAATATGACTTTCTTGCACTGGTGGCAACGGAGTCAGATGATGAAGGAAATCCTTGCTAGTCCCAAGAAACAATTATGATATTGATAACAAAACAAATTCAGAGGAAGAAAAAGATGACGGTAGTCTAAGGAAAATTTTCAATCAAATTAAAGAAAATCTTCATCTCTATTTAAAAAATAATAATTAGAATACTTATTTTGCATTTTCATGGATGCATTTCATTCAACATGTGCTGAAAAAGAACAAATTTAGGAAGACTATGTGTCACATACCAAAATACCCTCTAGACGTGACTGGCACCTGCTAACACCACCAGACAAGCGTAGAAAAAATGCGTATACTTACCCAAATTATTTAAGCACTGTGATAGAGCATACGCAACTCCAAAACTCATCAATACTCATTAAAATGAAATAATTATCTGATCGAAATTTTATATCGATTAATGAAAAGAAAACATCACTTAATTAATATATCTCTCACTGGAATCCTATATTAAGACCTTGGAGCAACTATTAAAGTTACATGAGTTCAACTGTCATGCATGGAAACCCCAAGAAAAGTAGTCATAAACTATAACTAGATAAAACTGAAAAGTAGCTTGCATGAAGAATGCGAAGGCTGTCACGATCCAGGGTGTCACGACCCAAGCCTATGGCCTAGACGTGACCGGCGAATGGGGAACCCGAAGGAACCCCAAACAAGCCTCATAGCGTATCATTACACATCCTTGGTCGCGGAAGCAATTAAAATGACCATAAGCAATAAGCATAATCAAAGGGGGAAATCGGGACTAAGGGAG
>JAJOOH010001028.1:0-42186 GCA_029582605.1 Solanum gracilifrons
ATCTATATCAACATTATCAACTCTTATATCTGGAGTTTCAGTTAGTTTTTCTTTAAATTTTTCTATTTCCATTTTTAATTCTGTTTCCATTGTTTTTTCTTTTTGTTTAGCTGCATATAATTCTTTAAGCATGGCTAGTTCTTGGAGACCTTGATGATACTATTAACCACCAAGCTACTGAACTTTTCTGTTAAAATTACGCATGTTTATTTACTTAATTGAATTCAAGAAGTCAAAATAGTTACAAAAAAAGAAAACAACCCTGCGGGGAATCAAACCGGGACAAAGAGTAGGATTGCACAGGCTATTGCCAACTCCACTGCGCATCACTTTGTTATTTTAGGGGGTCCAAATTCTATATATACCAATATAAAGTCAAAATTTTACGTGTATATATAGTATAATTGGACACCCTGGAGCCTACGTGGCTCCGCCCCTGCTCATGTCAGGGTGTCCAATTGGACAAACTTCGTCGGGAAAAATTATATTGTATGTACAAGTAAAATGTAGCTCAGTGATTTCAGGTGCCTTGGAAGATTAAAGACACATGAACTTCAACTGTTTATGTCTTTGACTATCACTTGTAGTAGCTCTTTTTTCACTTTTTAAGAAGAGAAAGCTCACTTTTAACACCTGGACACCCTTCTTTCACTTTTTAAGAAGAGAAGACTTGCTTTAGCACCTGGACACCCTTCGTAAAATTTCTGACTCCGTCACTAACAATAATCATTGTACTCACCCTTGCTTTTTTGCAACTTTTTATGCAGGTTCTGAGCCCAACAAGAGGTAGGTAATCCTAACGTCTATTTTGAGTTTTCAAAGTCTTGGAGGAAGCTGGTTTCTTGTTTCACAGTGTATAGACTTCCTATCTTTATGGTTTTGTCCCTATATTTCTTTATTCATAGACAATGTAACTCTTGGTTCATGTTCTGAGTGTTTAGAGACTTGTAGTTGTGTTACCAAGTTTTGGAAAGTTGATATTACCTTTTCGTACTTGTTTTATGAAATAATCTATTCAAGACTTACTTTCATTTATAAATTATTTGATTTTGAATTTTCTATCAAATTAATTGAATAATAAACAGTTGTTGTACCTCTCGGTGGGATTGACATAGGTGTCATAACGGTCTCAAATTTTAGATTGTGGCATCAGCATATCTCCTGTCACACTCAACAGGCAAAGTTAAGCCAATGGAGCCACAAAGGAGTTCCCACATCCAGCAACATACTAATTACAATAGTGTCCACATCAACTTGGATGTGTTTCAAATATTTCATCAAACCTTAACTCACAGGATTATCAGCCGCTTCATTATCGTGGAAACTCCTTCAATCATTTAGCAATGTGTGAAAATTAGTTACTATTATCCATTATTATTCCATAGCTCAATTTCACGAGAGTTAAGCACAATATATAGCTCATGTTAGAGTGGTTGTATTAAATTTGGGAGACAATCCAGTGAACCTGAAATACTCAACTTTAGCACTTTACATTAAAAACATACATTGTATTGTGAGCAACCCAGATTTGATGCTTGACTTCTTTCAAGTCTGTCTTCATTGTTTACTTTGTAAATATGTGTGTCAAAATAAATATTTTTATAATTTGGGTTTTGCCCCTATTTTCTTATCTTATTTGAAGTTTATTTTTTCCTTAAAAAAAAAGTCAAAGTATTACCATAAATGCATGAACTTTTTCTGAAATAAAAATATAATTCTCTTTCATATTTGGTTTATTGTTTCCATAGAGGAAACATATAGAATCCTGTAAATAGAAGACCCCTATTCTCACACTATGAAAATAATAGAATCTACAATGTAGTCATTTAGAGACTTTAGTTTATGGAGAGATTTTCTCTCTATATTTTTTATGGTTTTTTATTAGTTTTTAAATATGTAGGCCAATTGGTCATATCATATAATAATATATGTTTGTTTTAGTATATTTTATGTTTCGTCTAATTTATCATCCTATGATTTGCAATTGTAAGTTTCCGCATGACGCTTTAATCACTTTCGAACCAACAAAGTGGTATTAGAGCCCATGATACAATGAACTAATGGAACGAGGTTGAAGACAGGTTCGACACGATTTCAAATCAATTTACAACAAATTTGATGATAATGAAGATTTTTGTCCAGCTACATGTGGAAAAAGAGATTAAAACCGTATTTTCAACATTCATGTTGCTGCATTTTTTTAAATAAAAAAATATTTTAAAATCATTTTTATTCCATATATTTTGAACTTTATTTTTAACCATGGCAAGCAGCAGTGATGAAAATCATGTGAAGAATGAATATTATCATGCATGTGAAGACGGAGGAACAAGTATTGTCAAGAAAATCCAAACAAAAAGGGAGATATGTTAGGGTTTTGTCCTAATTGTCTTACCTTATTTGAAGTTTATTTTTTCCTTTACAGAAAAGACAGTATTAGCATAAATGTTTGAACTTTTTCTGAAAGGAAAATATAATTTTCTTTCATATTTGGGTTGTGGGTCGCCGAAGTGGACCGACCTAACCCAATCCGTGTTTACCCTATCCAATTTAAATAATTAACAAATTAATTGAATTCGATAATCCTTTGAGAAGAATACGAGAGAATAGTTACAGATTAACAGTTCGACATCCCCTTATATTTCTCCTAGTGGGAGTAACTTTAAGAGATGTGGGAAAAAAAAGACAGAAAAGGGAGATTATTGAAACTCAGTGAAAAGAAAAACAAAGAAAATCAAAATCATCTTTTTGTCAATATTCAATCGACAAATATACATACACTTAGTTTGTAACAAGAATAATCTCAGCTTCCTTGTGATTCAAAGAGAGATCTAAAACAATTTGTTTCGACAGCAAAATGAACAACAAATAATTCTGCTTCAAGTATTAAGGTAAATATCTTGTTGTTGTTTTGACATTAAAATTCCTTTAGTATGAGAGCTATCGTTTATTGATCCCATTATTTGATGCTTCCATGTGCATTCACTGTATTGTTGAAAAAAATTAATTATGACTAATTTTTACTTGAAAATCAGTGAAAAGAAAAAAGTTGAAAGGAGTTAGGATTTTTTAAAGGCCTATTTGAATGTGGATTAATTTTATGGTAAATAGGATTCTCAATCCTATTTGATTTTGGCTCATATTGTAGATAGAATTAGTCCTTGTCCTACAAAGAAAGAAATTCTGTCATTTTAAAAAAAAAACTGCTTCTGTTTGTAGTAATTTGGATATTTATTGTACAATATTTTAGGTCAAAATTTATTTTTTCATGATCTACTTTTTCATAGCTTTCCAAAAATATATTATGACAAAAAATAGGATTTAAAATGAGTGAGATGAATTTTTGAAAGTTTGTTGTTTCCGACTGTTTTTTCCAGAAAAATTGCTTCTGTTGGTTGCGATCTGGAAATTGACTATACAATATTTTAGATTAAAACTTACTTTGTTATTATCTGCTCGTTCATAGCTTTCGAAAAATATATTATAATGAAAACACATATTTAAATCGAGTGAGATATGAATTTTTTAAAGTTGGTTGTTTGTGACTATTTTTTTTCCTGAAAAACTGCTTGAGTTGGTTGCGATCGGGAAATTAATTATACAATGTTTTGGATCGAAACCTATTTTTTCATGATCTGGTCGTTCATAGCTTTACGAAAATATATTATAAGAAAAAAACAAATTTAAAACAAGTGAGATACAAATTTTTGAAAGTATGTTATTTTTTGAGTGTTTTTTTTTTCCACAAAAATTGCTTCTGTTGGTTGCATTCTTGAAATTGATTATAAAATATTTTAGGTCGAAACTTTATTTTTTATGATCTACTCGTTTGTAACTTTCTGAATATATATTATAATAGAACAACAGATTTAAACGAGTGAGATATGAATTTCTTTAATTGGATTGGAAATAAAACAAAAACGTTTTTTTATGATTATTTATTCTTGGGAAGAGTTTTGTGTCCTTTTGGGGTTACTCTTTTTGGAGAGCCTTAGCTTATTTAATAGATTATGGTTTTTTTCAAAAATCGGTCTGGTTAATTTGTTTAGTCCTTATGTTCGTTAAACGATTTTTTTTGTCTTCTACAAAAGAAAGTGACATATGTTGTCACATTGAATGGTTCAACCATCCATTCTTATTGTTTTCTTGTTTCTATTTTAGACATGGCTGAATAGGAACAAACTCGAATTATTTCAAGTGGGAGTTCACAAAAGTCGAGCAAAGACACTAGGTAGAAGAGCAGGTCGCCGTAAGACATATTTTCAACGGCGTGAAATAATACAAAATGGTGTCACAAGGGCGACACAAAATTTGTCAAGGAATCAAAGGGCCATTTGAAGGAAAAAAGAGAAAAAATTTAAAGAATTTTAAGTATTTGAAGATGTCCTGTAATATTTCAGCACGTAATTTTATAAACCTTTTAGAAATAAAATGGGCTGACCTTTTTACAGAGCCTTATGTCATGTCCCGCCACTGACTCAGTCAAATTTTTGCCTTAGGATAGGGGCATAGGATTCTAGAGTTGAGGAGAACTCTAGAACCCTTTAGATTTTTCAAGAAGGCTACGGAAGGTCCTAGATAATGTAGAATTCTCTAGAAAGAGACCAATGTGTAAATATGTTATGGACTTGTAAAGTAATTTTAAATTACACTTTTTCCCTTAGGTGGTAGTATAAATAGAGGTGTCATTCATTTGGAAGGCATCACTCAAGTGTAAAGCCTTCCAAGCAATACAAAAAGCCTTCTTCCAAAAGCTCTCTTGTTCTTTCTATTTCTTTCTTTCAATTCTCTTAGCGATCTTAGTCTTAAAGGCTTGCTTGAGCTTGAAAGATCTTGAAAGAGTAGTGAGTAAGTTGTCAAGCACCGCACGGTGCTTTAGCAAAAACACTAAGTCCGTGACAACGTTGTATCAGAGCAAATGTTTGATACTAAGGGAATGGCTAATGAAGGAAACGTGAACTCCACTAGCACTACCAACGTCAATTTGGATGGTGGAAAGAAGAACTGCAAGGGAAAGAAGAACCAAAAGATTAATGAGGAAATGCTGCTTGATCCCACACCAAGTGAGGCGCTAACATCTCATCCACCTTCAACCACCGAAGCAAGTGACGATGAACTTGGCAAAGAGGCTATTGACATCACCGTCGGAGAAGAGTGGGTCGCAAGGGTTGAAGTGGCGAGGAAGGCCGTGGAGATATTAGGCTGGTGCATGAATGTGGCCGACGACAAGCTCAAAACTCTTGAAGACTTCACCCTTAAGGAGACCAAAAAAATCCGTAAGGAGTTGGAGGGACGCCAGCGGGCCGAGTTCTAGATGAAGGAGGCCATCACTTCCTTGGAGTGTCGGCTCATGGAGGCATTATTAAGCACAATTGAAACCACGAAGGCCGAGATGAAGGCAGTCAAGGAAGGCATGGAAGCTGGAGGATCGATGTCACCTGACCATGATAGGGAGGCCAAGGTCGAGGCTCCCATGCCACCTATATTCAAAGGCATCTGTGATGTTCAAGATGTGGAGAACTTCTTGTGACACTTGAAGAATTACTTCAAGTGTAGTCCGGTAAAGAGTGACGAGACAAGATCAATACAGTCGTGTTGTATCTTTTAGAGATGGCCATGCTACGGTGGAGGCGCAAGGAGGCCAATATAAGGAAGGGGACGCGCACCATTAACACGTGGGAGCAATTCCGCGAGGAGTTCAAGAAAGCCTTCTTCCCCAACAACTTCATATATGAGGTTAACCGTAAGTTTAGGGAACTGAAGCAAACGGGTACCATTCGGGCGTACGTAAAGGAGTTCACAACTCTAATGCTTTCGATTCCCAACCTCACGGATGAAGACATGTTGTTCCACTTCATGAACGGACTGAAAAATTGGGCCAAGACGGAGTTGGAGTCAAGACCATTGATGAGGCCATCACGCAAGCCGAATCATTGACCGACTTCAAGCATGACCGGCATAACTAGGCGAAAGGAAAAGATGCAAGGAGTAGTCGTGCTAAAGGTTGAGGAGATCGTGGCCGAGGCAAGGAGCAACAGGCACACCCTAAGCAGCATGACTCCTACAAGACTGACAACAATCGGTTCGGGCGCCAGAACTACACAGAGAAAAAGGCATAGACCACCAAGGGAGATGGTTGCTACATATACGGAGGACCGCATAGCTATGCCAGGTGCCCAGATATGAAGAACCTTGGTACCATCCTACGCGAACGGAAGAAGAAGGAAGCACAAGAGCAAGCAGGACACGGGCACGATGCAATTAGGCATGGTTCGACTTTGCGGGGCCATAGATAAGCAGATAGAGAAGCCAGGAGATTTCAACACGCATTATGTAGACATCTCAATTAATGGACGAGCAGCTCATGCCATGGTAGACTCCGGGGCTGATGCTAACATCATGACCAAGATGGCAGCAGCAAGGTTGGGGCTGAGTTACAGTTCAAGCAATATCAGCCTCAAGACGGTCAATGCACCACCGATTCCCGTGTGCGAAGTCGCCCAAGGAGTGAGCATCACGTTATGAAAGTGGCAAGGTAAGACAAACTTTACAGTCACTCCTTTAGATATCTTTGACATCATCCTTGGACAAAAAGTTATTCCAACGATGCCATACGGTGATTGACCCCTACCACCAACGACTCATGGTCTTGGAGCAGGAAGGGCCGTGCATGGTACCTCTAGTAAAGATACCGAAAAAGGAAAGACACGCCCACTTGTTGGCTATCCATATTGTGAAGGGCCTGAAGAAAGGGGAGCCGACATTCGTAGCCATTATTGCAAGCCTGGAAGAAGACAATGGTGCCAAGTAACCCTTGCCACCGAGCATAAAAAAGGTCCTTGAAGAAAATAAGGACGTGATGCCAGACGAGCTGCCTAAAACTCTACCTCCTAGGCGCGAGGTAGATAACAAGATTGAGTTGGAGGTGGGATCCTTGAGTGGTTTAAAAGATATATGAATGAAGTTGAAAATTAATTAGATAAAAGCATAAAGGCTTTGTGAACTGATCGTGGACGTGAATATTTGTCAAAACAATTTGAAGAATTATGTATTGAAAAGGGTATTATCAAACAATTAACTACTCCTTATATACCACGAAAAATGATGTAGCTGAAAGAAGGAATAGACAATTATTGGATATGACTAGATCAATGATGGCACATGTGAATCTGTCTCTCTTTTTATGGGGAGATGCTTTACTGACTGCGGCTTACATATTAAAAAAGTTCCTTTTAAATCATTGTCTTCCACTCCTTATAAACTTTGGACCGGTCATAAAACAAACCTTAATGATTTACGACCGTGGGGTTGTGCAATATATATTAAAGATCGTTCTGGTGAGTTTGGTAAACTAAGTCCAAAAGGAAAGAAATGTAATTTTATAAGGTACTTTGAATGCTCCAAAGGGTATGTGTTCATTGATAAACTGGAGGATGAAAGTATTACTGAAATTGTATCACAGGATGTTAGATTTTTGGAAAATGATTTTCCCAAAAAAGGTGAAATCGATAAAGTTGAGCCTCTCTACAAAATATTGAATTCAGATGATCAGCTAATGTTGTCAGACATACTTGATGATTCAAAAGATCAAGAAATAATTCCTGGTCCAAGTGGGAGTTATGAATCTCAAAATCCTATAGAGGAATCAGAACTTTAAATACGTAAGAGTACAAGAAAAGGTTTACCGAAACGATCTTACGAGATTAAGGATTATGTTTTCTTGGTATCTCCTATAGAATTGGATGAACCTAATTATGTAACTGAGGCCTTATTAAGCCATAAAGGGATGACTCGTTAAAAGCGATGAGAGAAGAATTAGAGTCCATGAAAACCAACAAAGGCTGGAATCTAGTTGACCTTCCAAAGGAATGTACGGCTATTGGAATAATGGATTCTCAAAGTTAAACACAAATTGGATAGGTCAATAAAAAGACACAAAGCACGATTGGTGGCAAAAGGTTTTACTCAAGAAGTTAAAATAGACTATGAGGAAACTTTTTCACCAATTGTGAAGTTTACCTCCATACAATTACTTTTAGCTATTGTTACACGTTTAGATCTAGAATTACACCAAATGGATGTGAAGACAGATTTTTCTTAATGGAGAATTAAATGAGGAAATCTACATGAAACAACCAGTAGGGTTTGTTGTTAAAGTTCAAGAAAAAAAATTGTAAATTGAAAATATCAATTTATGGCCTAAAGAAATCTTCAAGGCAGTGGTACCTGAGATTTCATAAGGAGGTGATGTCATTTGATTTCACCATGATCGATGAAGAACATTCCATCTATGTGAAAAAGTTCAATGAAAATTTTGTAATTCATTCTCTCTACATAGATGATATTTTACTAGCTCGTTGGAGTATGTGAAAACTGTAAAGTCATGGCTTTCAAAATCATTTGATATCAAAGATATGGGTGAAACAGACTATATATTCGGTGTTAAGATCCAAAGAGATTGTTCGAAGAAATTTTTATGTTTATCTTAAGAAACTTATGTAAAGAAAATATTGGAACGTTTTCGAATGAATAGTTGCAAATTCATGGATACTTCTGTAGCAAGGGGTGACACTTTAAGCCTTGAAATATGCCTAAAGACTAAAAAAGAAAAGGAAGACATGTCTCAAGTTCCTTATTCTAGTGTTGTCGGGAGTTTGATGTATGTTATGATGTGTACTCGCCCGCACATTTGTTATGTCGTGTGTCTAGTTAGCAGATATCAATTCAATCTTGGAAGTGATCATTGGAAAGCAGTAAAGAGAATATTCTAATATCTGAAGGGAACTACAGATCATACACTATGTTATAATGGATCTGATTTATTCATAAGAGGTTATACGTATGTTGATTGGGATGGTGACCAAACTTTCACAGCTCTTTCAACCATGAAATCTGAATTTGTGGCTTGTGCGTCTGTAGTACAAGAAGTTGTTTGGTAAAAGAGATTCTTGGGGCATTTGAGTATTGCAAAGAATTCTAAGGGTCCCATGATTCTATATTGTGATAGTCAAGCGGCTATCGCATACATGAAGTATCCTAAGTATCACAACAAGACCAAACATATTGACATCAAGTATAACTTTGTCAGAGGCGTAGTGGCAAGTGGAGAAATAACTTTGCAATATATTCCTACACGTGAAATGATAGATGATCCTTTTACGAAGGCCATATCTGGAGAATTTTTTGAAAAACATGTTAAGGCTCTAGGTTTGCATAGGATTGGATCATATTTTGATATTGTGAAATAACTTAATTGTTATAATATTATCTTTTATGTAATACTATTGGATTTATATTCTAATGTAATATGCATGTGATAATTTGTAAGAAATAAAGTGTGTTGAACAAGTTGCGAGATTGACTCTCTCACACGATTAATCACCCTATTATGACTTATTTTATGAGCCAGACAAAAGTTTCTCTAAGAAAATGAATTTAAGGGTAACTGAAGAGAGAGAAACTAGGGTTAAACACTTGGAGGTGTTTAGACCAAAGTCTGTACGATGTTAGATAATTGGAAGAATGAGACACATACACGAGTATAAGATGAAAATATCATAACACGTGTTTCATACCACGTGTGTCAAGTGATCAATGGGTCAATAAAAAAATGTTCCCTCCTTCATCATTGTGTGAGACCCCGAAAAGTTAAAATGATTTTTCGATGAAATACCCTTTGACCTTTGATTGTTTCTTAAGTGTCAATTGATGTTGCTACTTTAGCATGTTACTAATAGCCATGAATTGTCACTCCCCGAGCCTACACCCTGGATGTGGCCGGCACTCGAGAACCATTGCTTGCCCCAAGCGAACCCTTAGCCTGGCTTACTTACTCAGCAGAAGACTCTATGCATATTTATAATGATCAATAGCACAGTACTCACTTCAATAATAAAATACTGAGAATGCTTAAAAGTCAAGCATTCAACTTGGCCAAAAATGGCAACTCAAGTCTTAACATATGAAATGGTAATGTAAAGACAATCGAACTACTAACTGTCTATGAAGCCTCTAAAAGAAAAGGGATGTCGGGACAAGACCTCTAATCATCCTAACAATAAAAAATACTAAAAGCAAAGGAAAGGAGTCCTCTGGAATGCAAGGAGGCTCACCAACAGACTCTTAACTGCTCACTGGATCAACGATGTGCTGGATGTCGATCATAGTTACTTGTGTCTGCATCATAATAAGATGCAGGCCAACTGGCATCAGTACATTGAATGTACGAGTATGAGAGTTGAAATGCTAAATACAAAATAGGCTTGAAAGGAATCTGAAGAACTTACCTGGCTCAACTCAACTCAACATAACTGAACTTATTTCAATATAAAGTAGTTTAAAACAAGTGCGATATAAAGAAAAACTGTTTAAAACATGATGTCAACTCTGTGTGTATGCCAAAGATACACTAAAACTCTGAAATATATCTAAAAATACAAATAACTGTGTATATAAGAATACAATTACTTATGTGGGAGTTTCTGTAACCAACAACCATCACGTAAGAGCTATTATAATGATACAACATTTTTCCTCACGTTGCCAGGGCCATCCTATACATTGCATAGGGTAAAGAACTTGAACTACTAAGTGGATCCATTAGTCTATGCTAAAAATCACTAAAGGAATCATCTAAGAAGTATGACCCTTTTCTACCCATGATGGTTACATGGTTTATGAGGGCTGTGAGTTGTCTGAACTCTCCCCTATATCGGTGCTCAATACTACTGCCAAAAATATAATATTAGCTCTTATGTTCAAAAACATACTTCTTTCTGTGATTTGAGATTAGTGCTCAAAAACTTAGCTCAAAGGCTATCTTGGAAATCAAAGTTTCCCCTCTTGCATCATTTAGAAAGCGATTTCTCTTTTCTGAAAACTTGCACGGAGGCTTTTTGGAAACCTAGGTTTGCTTGTTCAAATGTGAAAACATTTTAAACCCTTTGGGAATACATAGTCCCCTTATACATTTGAAGAGATGAACTTCAAACTTGACTCAACTTGAACTTTAAGTCTTAAAACAAAGTTAAAACATTTGGAAAAGACTTTGGGAAAACTCTATGAACTTATGTTGACTTGCTTCTTATCGTCTAGACTTGACTCTTAACTTTCCTTGAATTGAATTATTGATTCAAGGATTGTGATTTGTGATAGGAAAGATCTCATGATGTTTAGGAGTGTTTTTAGATAGCTAAACATGAGAAAATATCAAGAAATCACTGTTTGAAAGCTGGTCCGTGAAGCAGAGATGTATTTAAATTTTTGGTCGCGAAATCAATTTTGAGGCAGAATGGTCCGTTACTGCTCCGCAACGTGAAGGAATTTTTCCCAAATCTGAGTAGCAGGTCCGCGACGCGGAGCTAGTGCCTAGATTTGCCTGACTAATTTTCTTCTTCGTTTTCCAGCCCCAATTTGCCTAAATTCGATTCTTCTTCTCAAATCCTCTTTAGGATCAGATAGCTAGAAAATGTACCCAAGAACCCAACTCAAAATAACTCCGAAATCGGCCTTAAACTCTCAAGAATTCCTCAATATCATCCGAAATTCAAGAACAAAAGTAAATTCAAGAACACACATCAAGAACATTTAAACTTTCAATTTTTAGGAGGAATTCACGCTGAATTAAACATGTTTGGCACGTAGGTGAACAAACCCAACTCTGTGTGAACTCACATACCTTGTAGGTATCACCCCCGACGAAATCCACAAGCTAAACTCGACGATCTTGACGAATCTTGCTTCTCTTCTCCTTTCTCCTCTTCTTTTCTCTTTTCTCCAAGCCCTAGCGTATTTTTGTACAAGCGTCAACTAATCTAATTCTGATTAGACCCTAACTTAATTACCAAAAACGAAAAAAACTAATTGGGCAAGGAAAAGACCAAACTACCCTTTCAAAATCCGAATTGGACCTTCCCTATTCCAACAACCCAACTTCCAAAGGCCCTAACTCACTCATACAAACTCGGAATCGTGCAAACTCAGTGGCGTTGGAAAGATCATTCCAAGATCTTTCCTACCATATCTGGAAGTACCTCTAAATAATCCTGAGCTAGCTGTTATGTCCATTTGAATTCGGCAAAAACTCAACTTATTCTAACTTAATAAAATTTTAAGATTTTCACTCTTCCTAAAAATGACTATTTTAAATTATTAGCTTATTTTTAGTTATTTCATTTTGCGAGATGTTACAATATCTTCCCCTTGGAAACATTCATCCTCGAATGAGATTACTCTTACTATGCTATAGGTGTAACATGCAACATTGAGTTCAATCACCCATAAGCAAACACAAAACAACATGCCAACTTATAAATAAATACCAAGAAAGGATTAGTACCTTAATTTGGAACTTCTCCAGATTCGAAGAGATGTGGATATGTCTTCTTCATATCCTCCTCAGCTTCTCAAGTAGCTTCCTCAACAAATTGGTTCGTCCAAAAGACTTTGACTAATGCGACTTATTATGTTCTCAACTTGCAAACTTGGCGATCTAGAATCTGAACATGGATCTCCTCATAAGATAAGCTATCCTTGATCTCAATATTTTCAGTTGGTATGATCAATGAAGGATCGCCCATGCATTTTTTCAACATGGAGATGTGAAATACCGGATGAACCGCGGCTAACTCTTGTGGTAGCTCCAACTCATAAGCTACATTACCAACCCTCTTGGATATTTTGTAAGGGCCAATATACCGGTGACTAAGCTTCCCCTTCTTACCAAATCTAATAACACCATTCATGGGTGAAACCTTCAAGAAAACCTAATCATCTACTTCGAACTCTAACTCTCTTCTCCTAACATCAGTGTAGGATTTCTGACGACCCTGCGCCGTTTTCAACCTCTCTTGAATGACTTTCACTTTCCCTATAGCTTGATGAACTAAGTCTGGTCCTATCAACCCTACTTCACTAACTTCAAACCATCCAATAGGAGATCTTCATCTTCTTCTGTAAAGAGCTTCATAAGGAGCCATTTGGATGCTCGAGTGGTAACTATTGTTGTAAGCAAACTCAAATATAGGTAGGTGATCATCCCAATTACCTTTGAAATCAATCACACATGCCCTCAACATATCCTCTACGGTATGAATAGTGTGCTCTGCTTACCCATTTGTCTGAGGATGAAATGCAGTACTTAAGTTCACCTTTGAACCCAAGCCTTTTTGGAATGACTTCCAAAACTGTACAGCAAATTGCGCACCTCTGTCTGAAATAATGGAGATCGAAACTCCATGAAGTCTAACTACTTCTTGAGGATACAACTTAGCATAATCTTCTGCCGAATGAGTGGTCTTTACCGGCATAAAGTGGACTGATTTTGTCATTCTATCGACAATCACCCAAATGGAATCATGCTGCCTGCGAGACCTTGGTAAAGCAGTGATGAAATCCATATTAATCATCTCCCACTTCCATTCTGGAAGTTCTATATTCCGTGCCAAACAACCGGGCCTTTGGTGATCTACTTTAACTTGTTGGCAATTTGGAGACTTAGCAACAAATTCTGCAATGCCCTTCTTCATATTATTCCACCAATATACCTCTCTCAAGTCACGATACATCTTTGTGGAACCTGTTTTAATGGAATATCTGGAACTATGAGCTTTCTCCATGATCCTCGTTTGGAGTCCATCCACCATTGGTACACACAATCTACCTTGATATCTCAATACACCATCTCCCTCTTGTTCAAAAGCTAATACTTTTTGCTTATGAACATTTGTCTTCAATTCAAGCAAACTAGGATCGTGGTCTTGATTTTCTTTCACTTCTGACACTAATGATGATTCAGCCTCATTCATCACCACTACTCCTCTTTCGCTAACTCGCTCTTTTCTTTCTCAACATGGGAGGTACTACCCATAGATAACCTGCTCAAGGCATCAACAACAACATTAGCCTTACCAGGGTGATAAAGAATACTCATGTCCTAATCCTTGAGTAATTCTAACCACCTCATTTGTCTGAGATTAAGCTCTTTCTGAGTGAACACATGTTGAAGGCTCTTGTGATCAGTAAATACATCAACATGAACATCATACAAATAATGACGCCATATCTTTAAAGTGAATACTATAGCAGCCAACTCTAAGTCATGGGTTGGGTAATTCTTCTCATGAACTTTCAACTGTCTGGAGGCATAAGTTATAACTTTGCCATTCTGCTTTAACACAAAACCCAAACCAATTCTAGATGCATCACAATACACCACAAAACCTTGAGTGCCTTCTGGTAAGGTCAAAACAAGGGCAGTAGTCAACCTCTTTTTCAATTCCTGAAAGTTTTTCTCACAAACCATTGAAACTTAATTGTCTTCTGATTCAATTTGATCAAAGGAGATAAAATGGACCAGAACCACTCTACAAACCTTCTATAATAGCCAGCCAAACCCAAGAAACTCCTAATATCAGTTGGAGATGTGGGTCTAGGAAAATTCTACACTGCCTCAATTTTTTGAGTGTCAACTTTAATTCCTTCTCCAGATACAATATGACCAAAGAATGCCACAGACTCAAGCCAAAACTCACATTTAAAGAACTTAGCATATAAATCCTTATCTTTCAAAGTCTGAAGAACTATTCTGAGATGGCTAGCATGATCTTCTTCATTCCTTGAATAGATTAGTATGTCTTCAATAAAGATGATAACAAACATATCTAAATAAGGTTTGAAAACTCTATTCATAAGGTCCATGAACACTGCAGGTGCATTAGTCAAACCAAACGACATGACCAGAAACTCATAATCACCTTAACGGGTCCTGAAACCTGTGTGTGGAATATCACATTCCCTTACTTTCAACTGATGGTAGCCAGATCTGAGGTCAATTTTTGAAAAACAAGAAGCAACCTCTGTAACACTCCGGAAAATGGTAGGTTGAACTAGATCCTAAACGTAAGGAGGAACGTCTTAAATATGAGTCATAGGGGTCAAGGCCATGAGGCAAGTGCCATGGCCAAGGGGCGAAGCCAAAGACAAAAGACCAAAGCTGCCCTTAGCCATTAGTTGCTGCCCCAACCTTCACGAGAAGGACCACAAGTCGTGGTCCTCACCATGGCTCCTGAAGGTGGGAGTGGTGTTGCATTGGACTTGAAAGTTTGGCCACCGAATTCCCTATCTACTGCCTCAACTTCACGGCCATCACCACGGTCTGTGGTCTTGACCACTGCCAAGGGAGGCTCTCATGAAGTAGCCTTAGGCAAATAGACAAATGGCCTTAAATGCCATAGTTACTGCCCCAACTCCACGGGGATGACCACATGCCGTGGTCAACTTCACGAGCCGTGAAGAGGCCCGTGGATATGACATGGGCGATGGAACTTTAGACATAAAAATGGAGGTCACTGCCTCACCTTCACAGACAAGACCACGGGTCGTGGTCCTTACTACAACTTGTGAAGGTGGCCTTGGTGCCTGGACGGGAATTTTAAATGAGGGTTAAACAAGTCTTTTCCTATTTTAGTCTAATTAATGTGGGGGTGTTTTGGTTATTTTAGGGGTAAAATATATATTGATTTTAAGTCATAATTCACAATACTTGTTCATTAATTTACAACACCCAAATATTTCCCCAAATACTCTTCTCTCAAATATTTCTCTCTCTATAGTTCCTCCATTGAAGAACACCAAGAACTTGAAGATTAGGGCTCAAGAATCAATCCTCTCAACTCCAAATCGTGGGCGAAGCTTCAAGGTATGGGGACCTTGATTCATGGAACACTTGTCTCCATGAAGCCCTTCAAACTTTAATTTCGAAATTGGTATAATGTTCAAAAACTAGGGTTTCTATTCTAGCCATGGGTTCTTCCCAAAAACAATTTTATTATGTTATTTGTATTATATTATGGATGATTTGATGTTTAATGGTGATTTTTATTGTAAATTTTCCCATGAACCCATGTGTTACCCCATGACCCCAATTTCATGAATTATGATGGGTTTGTTGATGCAAGATGAAGACTATGAATTGTCTCTATGTTAACCTAGTTATTGAATCTTGTTTATTCATGCTTAAATTAAAGTAGTATTTCTAATTATGATTGTGAGACTTGGTTCATGACCCTTGAAGGGGGTAAATTGTGGAGGTTTGTTCATGAATGATAGGATTCATATGTGAACTTATAATTCACTTGAAAGGTAAAGATCTTATCACCATTGTGTAAATTGAGGTTTTATGGAAAGGTCAATTCTCCCCTTACCCTATACACATATTCAGGTATGACTTGTCTAGGATGGTAATAAAATTATTGTTTGAGTAAAAGGCTATTTCTCATAATAACACTATGAATGTATTGTGAATGTTCTACTCACGTGTAAATGTTGATTCTAAGGTTGAAAGTACATTCTCACATTTAATGAATCTATGAGCTATTATGATGAATTGTATTGAATGAAGGTTAGAACACTCGTTCACACATGTAAATGCAATTTAAGACTAATTATGTATAATTTGGGGAATAATTCTTAGCACCGAGTGGATATGGACAATGAGGTAAAGGCCCTTCCGGTAATGCAATAGGTTAGGTCATCTAAGTGAACTCATGAGATGGAAGTCTCTCCGCTAATGCAAAAAGGCGTGTTTCTAGAAGCAATCTCCCTATCCCATAACTATGTGCTAACATAGGACCTTAACTAGTGGATCAACCTTATAGCTATGTATATTTAGTTCTACCTTAGGCAAGTAGGACACCTTCTTTTGGTGTGGGGTTATACGACACCGGATTCCATGTAGCTCACATGTTCTATGTCGGTTATGTCAACTTTTCCCTGTATAATGAAGATAATGAATGAGACACGAACTACACTATGACTTCTTTGTGAGTTTACTTAGTAGGAGTGGGGGTATGGGACTTCACTTCTATATTGCACTAGTAGATTTGGTAGGATGTTATGAGATTGTTCTTTGATGTTATGTTATGATGAAATATGAGTGTATGCATGTATGTTGAATGGATAGTTGATATTAATGACTTTCCTTATGTCCAAGTAATGTACATGACTAGTTCCTTGTTGATGACTATTGAATATGACGAGGTCCAAAGGTGACATGTATGACCAAGGTAGCTTCAAAGGAGTACTTGGTACGATTGGTATTAGGGGATGCCAACCATACATTGCACAAGTGTTCCTTATGGATTGCTAAGGTGTTGGTGCTACCAAGTTGTGGATATAAATGTGATTATGGCTTGTCTTTGACATTAAAAATGTATATTAGGTTCCAAAGTTGATAAATGCATTCTTTTCAAATAGAATATCTGTTTATCATGTTTTAATGATTTTATGCATGTTTTCATACTTAGTACACATTATATCCTAACATGTTCTTCCTTCTACATATTAATGAGTGTAGGTTCCGGCTAGGTGACTTTCACTCTCCTTTGAAGAAGACTTCGATTGCTTATCTCCAAGTTGTGGTATGTCCTCAACTTCGAGGATGGAATTTTCTATTTCTTAGTTTCATTTGTATCTCGTATATTGAGACTTTTGTTGATGAAAAGGGCTAAGTCCCAAAACTTTATATTCCTATGTTTAGATGGTAAATGAGACAAATTCTAGTTTTTCCTACTACTTTCTTTTATGAAATGTGAAGTTGAGCTTCGATTGTAAAGTTTTAAATTTTTTCGCATTATTTTCTATGTCTTATGTAATGATGATGCTAGAGGCTTGTATGAGACCCCTTCGGGGTCAAGTACGCCGTGTTATGTCTAGGGGCTAGCCTTGGATCGTGACAAACTTGGTATCAGAGCATAAGGTTTTTGGAATAATATTTAGGTTGATGTCTCAGGAACCACGTCTAGTAGAGTCTTGTTCATGAGTGTGAAGTGCGCCACACTTATGAATGAGAAGCTACAAGGTGTTTAGGAACTTTCACTTCTTTCATTACTCTTTAGTCATGCTTAGAGTCCTAACTCTATGAAGTTCTTTCTCCTAACCCTTTTCTTGTGATTATAGGCAATCAATACAAGAAGGGCTAATGCAAGAAGGGCTTAAGAGGAGAATGTCAATGAGGAGGTTCCCCCTCAAGCTCCTCAAGACCCTCAAGCTCCTCAAGACCCTCAAGCTCCCATTGATAAAGGGGTCATGGCTAATGTTGATATAAGGGCGGCCTTCCAGACATTGACCTAAGTCATCACTGTTCAAGCTCAAACCGTCACCACTCAAGCTCAAACTCTAACGGCTAAAGCCAACCGAGAAGTTAGGCCCCGGGTAGAGCCCAATGTGAGTACCATTGCCTCACGTTTGTGAGATTTTACTAGGATGAACCCTCCTATCTTCTTGGGTTCCAAAATGAATGAAGACCCACAAGAGTTTTTGGATGAGGTCTATAAGATAGTGGAGGCTATGGGGGTCACCTCTACTGAGAAAGCTGAGTTGGCCGGGTATCAATTGAAAGATGTTACCCACGTGTGGTACACACAATGGAAGGACAATAGGCCTATAAGGGCGGGTCCCATAACTTGGGAGATATTCAAAAAGGTTTTTTTTTGATAAGTTTTTCCTCCGTGAGAAGAGAGAAGCCAAAGTTGAGGAGTTCATCAACCTTCGTCAAGGAGGTATGAGTGTCCAAGAATAGTCCTTGAAATTTACTAAGTTGTCAAAATATGACCCCGTTCTGTTTCTAGCCCAAGAGATGAAATGAGTCGCTTTGTCACCGGTGTGTTTGATGCTATTAAAGAAGAATGTCGCACGACAATGCTTCATGACAACATGGATATCTCAAGGTTGATGGTTTATGCTCAACAAGTTGAGGAATCAAGGCGTAGGAAGAAGAGTAGAGAGATGAAAAGGCCATGACCTGACAATGGGGATTCTTCTAAGGGTATGTTTGAAGGTCAAAGTGGACCAAGGTTTAAGAAGAGGTTCTCTAATCAAAGTCCCTCCAACGCTCCAAAGCTCATCAGAGAAAGGGTGTCTAACCCTAAGCATCAAGAAGGCAATTGGAGTGACTCTTATGTTGAAAGAACTAATTGTTCAAAGTGTGGTAAGAAGCATGAGGGGAAATGTATTGCCGGTATGGGTGTCTAGTATGGATGTGAGAAAAGTGGGCATCAATTGAAAGATTGCCCAACCCGTACTACCAAGGGAAAAAAGGGTAATCAAGCTACACCAAGTTGTTCTAATGCCGATGCTACGAAGAAGAATCACTTCTATGCTCTTAAATCTAGAAGTGATCAAGAGGGGGCCACGAACGTTGTTACTAGTATGTTGAAAGTATTTTCAATTGATGTTTATGCATTATTAGACCCCAGTGACACTTTATCTTTTGTTACCCCTTTTGTGGCTATGAAATTTGAAGTGTCTCCCAAAGAGTTAAAATAATTTTTATCCATGTCTACCCCGGTAGGTGATTCGGTTATAGCTAAAAGGGTTTATAGGAGATGTCCATCTCCTTGTCTCATAGAGTCACTTTGGTTGATTTGATAGAATTAGATATGTTGGACTTTGATGTCATCTTGGGATGGATTGGCTTCATGCTTGTTTTGCTTCCATTGATTGTAGAACTCAGCTAGTAAAGTTTCAATTTCAAAATGAACCCATTTTAGAATGGAAGGGAGGGAATTCAATTCCTAGAGGTCGGTTCATTTCATGTCTAAAATCTAGCAAAATGATTTCTAAGGGGTGTGTCTATCATATTGTTAGGGTTATGGACATTGTATCCAAGACTCCATCTTTAGAGTGGGTCCCCGTAGTGAGGGAGTTTCCGGAAGTCTTTCCCAATGACTTGCCCGAAATTCCTCCCGAACGAGAAATAGACTTCGGTATTGATCTTTTGCCGAATACTCAACCCATATCAATTCCCCTTACCAAATAGCTTCGGCCTAATTAAAAGAATTGAAGGCACAACTCAAAGATTTGCTAGACAAGGGTTTCATCCAACCAATCATATATCCATGGGGTGCTCTGGTATTATTTGTTGAAGAGAAAGATAGGTCCCTTAGGATGTGTAATGATCACCGCCAATTGAACAGTTTCACCATAAAGAATAAGTACCCTCTCCCTAGAATTCACGACTTGTTTGACCAACTCCAAGGGGCGAGTTACTTTTCGAAGATTGACTTAAGGTCGGGTTACCACCAACTTAGGGTGAGAAAGGTTGACATTCCTAAAATGGTCTTCCGAACAAGATATGGTCACTACGAATTCCTAGTCATGTCTTTTAGTCTAACAAATGCCTCGGCGCCATTCATGGACCTAATGAATAGGGTATTTAGGCAATATCTTGATTTGTTTGTGAGCGTCTTTATTGACGATATTTTGATCTATTCAAGGAGTGAGGGTGATCATATGAAGCATTTGAGGATAATATTGCAAGTCCTTAAAAATCACAAACTATATGCTAAGTTTAGTAAGTGTGCGTTTTGGCTAAGGTCGGTTGCTTTTCTTGGCCATATTGTGTCGGACAAGGGTATCGAGGTTAATACTAAAAAGACGGATGCGGTCAAGAATTGTCCTAGACCTTTATCCTCTACCGATATTCGAAGGTCTTTAGGTTTGGTCGGTTATTATCGGAGATTTGTTGAGGGCTTTTCGTATGTCGCTTCTCCATTGACGACCTTAACCTAAAAGAAGATTAAATTTGAGTGGTCAGAGGCTTGTGAGAAGAGCTTCCAATAATTAAAAGATAGGCTTACCTCCGCTCCGGTGTTGACAATACTGGAGGGTACCGATGGATTCGTAGTGTATTGTGATGCTTCGATAGTAGGGTTGGGGTGTGTTCTCATGCAATATGGTAATGTGATTGCCTATGATTCATGGCAACTCAAGATTCATAAAAAGAACTACCAAACCCATGATCTCGAACTAGAGGTGGTGGTGTTTGCATTGAAAATATGGAGACACTATCTCTATGGGGTACATGTAGATGTGTTTACCGACCACAAGAGTCTTTAATATGTGTTTAGCCAAAGAGATTTGAATCTCCGACAAAGAAGGTGGTTAGATATTTTGAAAGATTAAGACATGAGTGTCCTATACCACCCCGGAAAAGCTAATGTTGTTGCGGATGCCCTAAGTAGATTACCCATGGGTAGTGTGGCTCATGTAAAAAATGAGAGAAGAAATTGGTTGGTGATGTGCATAGGCTGGCTCGGTTAGGTGTCCAACTAGTGGATTCCACCAAGGGTGGAGATGTGGTTGATCATAGTTCTGAATCATCCTTTGTAGTTGATGTGAAGTCTAAGCAACACATTGATCCTATTTTGATGGAATTGAAAGAATCGGTTCTCAACAAGTCCGTAGAGGTTTTCTCCCAAGGGGAAGATGGTGTGCTTAGGTACCAAGGTAAATTGTGTGTTCCAAATTTTGATGGTTTGAGGGAGAAAATTCTAGAAGATGCTCACGGTTTGCAATATTATATTTATCCGAGAGCCACAAAGATGTACCGTGACCTACGGGAAGTCTATTGGTGGAATGGTATGAAGAAGGATATAGCAAGTTTTGTAGCCAAATGTCCTAATTGTCAACAAGTCAAGGCCGAGCACATGAAACCGGGAGGTTTGCTCCAAGATATAAATATTCCCATTTGCAAGTGGGAGGAGGTGAATACAGATTTTGTTGTGGGTTTACCTCGTACTCAGAGGCAACATGACTCTATTTGGGTCATTGTTGATAGGATGACTAAATCAGTCCATTTTGATTCCCGTTAAGGTTACCTTCTCGGCAGAAGACTATGCTAAGTTATACATCAAGGAAGTAGTGAAGTTGCATGGGGTTCCTTTGTCTATGATATCAGATATAGGTGCTCAATTTACTTCACATTTTTGGAAGGCGTTTCAACAAGGGCTTGGTACTAATGTTAAACTTAGTACCACTTTCACCCTCAAATAAATGGTCAAGCCGAGCGCACCATTCAAACCTTAGAGGACATGTTGAGGGTATGTGTGATTTATTTCAAAGGTAATTGGGACGTTCATCTTTCTTTGATAGAATTTCCCTACAACAATAGCTACCACTCAAGCATTACCATTGCTCCATTTGAAGCACTCTATGGTAGAAGTTGTAGATCACCGGTGGGTTGGTTTGAAGTAGGTGAATTTCCTCTAATTGGTCCCGAACTAGTCTATGATGCCATTGAAAAAATTGACTCATTAGAGAGAGGTTGAAGACGGACCAAAGTCGGCAAAAGTCCTATGCCAACCATAGAAGAAGGGATCTTGAATTTGAGGTTGGTGATTGGGTCTACTTGAAAATATCACCTATGAAAGGTGTGATGAGGTTTGGCAAGAAGGGGAAACTTAGTCCACGGTATATGGGCCCATATCAAATCGTGAAACGTGTTTGGAAAGTTGCATATGAATTGGACTTGCCAAATGAGTTGGCTCCGGTTCACCCGATGTTTCATGTTTCCATGCTTAAGAAATGTATTGGTGATCCAATGTCCATCCTTCCTTTAGAGGGTTTAGGAGTTGATGAAAACCATTCCTATGAAGAGGTTCCGGTTGAGATTTTGGACCGGCAAGTTAAGAAGCTAAGGAACAAAGAAGTAGCTTCCGTTAAGGTTCTATGGAGGAATCATTTAGCTAAGGGTGCTACATAGGAGGCCGAGGCCGATATAAAGTCCCGTTATGCTCACATTTTCCCTTCAACTCCTATCCCTACTTGAGGTAAATAGTTTATGGAGTTTGGTCTTTTGGAAATCATTTGTGCTATGAGTTTTCTTTATGATTTCCTTATGATGTGCATGTTCTTGTGAAGATTCATGTTTAGCATATATTAAGTTTTCATGAATTATGTGTTTCATGTTGGTTGCACTTTAGTATTGATAATTGCATATTTGACTTCATGAAGTGAAATAATGAACATGTTTTGCCATACTTGTGATGATATGGCTTATTGGCTCTATAATGTTGTGTTGAACTCATTCTAAGTTGGAGAAGGTAGTTCCTCCTATGATCATATGAAATGATGAGTTTGGTGCTTAATGAGTTGTGGATTAAGTTCCTATATTTTTGTGATTGCATTGGTCATGTCTTGAGATGGAGTTGATGTTTCCTCCTATAAATTGTGCATTGTTTTGATGTTGCATATTTGTGGGGCTACTAGTCTTGAGTCTTTACTTCCGTAAGGTGTCTAGATCACCATTCGAGGATGAATGTTCCTAAGGGGGAGATAATGTAATGCTTCAGAGAATGGTAGGTTGAACTAGAGCCTAAACGTAAGGAGGAACGTCTTAAATATGAGTCATAGGGGTCAAGGCCATGAGGCAAGTGCCATGGCCAAGGGGCCAAGCCAAATCCAAAAGGCCAAAGCTAATCCTAGCCATTAGTTGTTGCCCCAACCTTCACGAGAAGGACTGATGTTTGCGTAATCAAGACACAACTTCCGATGCAAGTGTCTAGATAGAACAATAGTTTAGTAACCCAACCAAGGGTTGGGGTCAAGTCCCAAGGGAGTGGACGTGAAAATTAGTGGTTAACTGCAAAGGTGCTAAAGCTAACCGTAGCGAAAGACTTTGGCGAATGAAAACATAACAAATTTAAAAAGGGTGACGCAAGCATCAAGTATCAAATGGGGGTTTTGTCACAAGTAAGTAAAAACAGAAAAATTAACAAAGAGATCTAATAGATTAAAGGGGGATTCTTGGGATGTGAATGGAATACGGGTTAGACTAAATCATTGGGTACATGCTTTTGATAGAGAACTCGTAGAGTAATTATGACTAGGTTAGACTTAAAGGCAGATAAACTCTCTCTCGAGCGGGTTCCTCTGGGACATTCTCTTGCCGCATGAATAAAAACCTCCACCTTAACCTATTCAGTCTCTTGAGCTGAGTGTGTGGACATGGGACCAGGGTTCACTCTCTCGAGCTGAACCTCATGTCGTCCCACTCTCACTGGCCATCAATTTAGTGGGCTTAGTTTTACGACCTCTCTCTCTCGAAAGCCGAAAACACATATATGGGATTATATTTGCAACTGCAACCTCATTCAGATCATCTACAACCACTAAAAGAAATCACATTTAAACTACAAATAGACTATCAGCAAGCAAAACCCAACAACTAATCTAACCCATATTCACAAAATCACACCACAAGAATTTGGGTTTTAGCTACTCATGTAAAAGAAATAAAGGCATGTACCAATATCAGTTTCCATCAATGGGCCTGCAAGATTAAGTCTTAAAACAAGCCAAAGGTGAAGAATCCAAGAGACCCAAGTCCAATTTCTTGAAGATGAAACCCTTGAAAGTTCCAACTTCTTCAAAACCCTCTCCAAAACTTAGAGTGAATATCTCCAAAAACACTATCCAAAACTTAATAATCTAAAAACTTGGTAAAACAAGATAAAATTTTCTGCTAAGAATAAACATTGAACTAGTATTTATAGTTTTCAGAAAATGTGCTCTGAAGGATCTTTTGACGATGTTGGTCGGAATTGCCGATGCACTCGGTGATCCGCCCGTTGGTCGACTTCATCGCCTTTCATCAGTTGCCTCCAGCATCTTTGTGTCCTGGATCATTGGGCGATGTAGCACTGCCTCGCGGAGTCGCTCGATGATACGCCGACTGGTCCTCTTCACCACCGATTTGCTCCTTTCCTTCAGCGCTCAGCACACTGGAACAAAAGAAAAATATGTGATCTATTGGCGATTCACTCAATGGGTACGGCGATTCACTGATCTTCATTTCTTCATTCTTTTATCTTCCTTTGCTCCTTTTTGCTTGATAGTGTTCATGCTTTCCCTCAAACTTCAAATACCTGAAACTTAAAGGTTTTCATCAGATATCAATATAAAATAAGCATTTCATGACATAATTTCTATTAAAATATAGCCCTAAATGAGTCCAATTTGTGGACTCATCAACACCCCCAACTTAAAATTTTGCTTGTCCTCAAGCAAACTCAAGTTCAGCCGTTAAAAAAGGGTGTCTTGAATAGTGCTACACCAAACTCGATCATGAAAGCACACAACAAGACTCAATTTACTTATTCAAAGATCTATTGTGCACTCAAAGATTCAAGTAGTAACTCACTGATATCAAACAATCTCATGCTCAGAATACTAGCCTCGAATGTAAGTTCAAGCTCAACTAAAGTGATCAACTGCCCTCACAAAAGAATAAATCCATATTCTCACATAATAAGTTAATCATTTAAAGTTCAGGAATCAGATGCAACGCTCACACTCACAAAGGTAAACAATGCATTTTTCACCCATTGGTTTCCCCGTATTTTCAAATCAACATTTGTTTCAGCTCACTCAAGATCAAAAAAGTCTTTTTAAGGCTTATAATGGGGCTGAGTGCAAAGGTATAGTCATTTAGGCTTAAACCCTTTCATCCTCATGAGATGTGGTATTCACCACAAACCCCTTCCTTTTCCTTCATCATTTTTGCTAGTGCTCTTAACTCATCCCATTGTTCATTTCCCATGGATTGTTTGGAATCCCCATTTCTTTGGGACTTTATTCCACAACTTTCTTTTTCATTCTTATCTTTTCTTTCTCTCTATCTTTTTTTTTATATGGAGGGATTCCATTTTTTCTCAAATCCATGGGTTATAGGACACTTTCCTTGAACTTCTTGACTTTCCCTTACCTTTTCTCCACACCCCCAACTTAGGCTTTTAGCCTAAGTTGGCTATTCATTAAACCACAAATCAACAGTATTAAAGGTAATGGATTAAGAAAGGTCTAGTTTTCATCATGTTTCTTCCAAACAAGGTTAAGGTTCAAGAGGTGTTCAAGAGAGATTCATACACTCACAAGGTAGGCCACAAAAGAGGTATATGTGAAATTGGCTCACACTCTTCAGAATTGCCTAAGATCATATCAAGAGAAAGTTTTACTTAGTCGCCTGGACCAACGGGGTTAATTCTAGTTTTTAGCATGCGTGTTTCAAAGTAAGCTCAGCACATTACGCATCGACACTAAAGTAAAACAAGACTCCACTCTTTCTCTAGTGTGCATCGGTCATTATAAGAAACTCGTTTCGATACTAGGCTAGTCAAAACGAGGTGCAAAGAGTTCACATATTATCTTTGCAACTTCATTTGGCCTCATCGCAGCTGCGCATTCATGTTCGTTCGATTTAGAGCACTATTCAAGTCATTGGTATTGATCAGGACCGAGACTTAAATTTTGCAAAAGAACAGACATATTCATCACAGAAGAGGTGTCAAAAAATTTCGGACGGGTTAAAATCATTTCGCAATATAAAATAAAGGAGACATAAGCTCAATAATCTACATAAACAGATAACACACAATTTTAAAGCAGAACAACCCAAATATATACACAAAACACAACTATAAGCACAAAAGGTCTGGGCCTCACCCCACCACAATTAAAAAGTATTTTTCCTCAAATGCAAATAAAATTATCCAGAAGTGAAAATACAATAAGACAGAGATGGAGGTAAAGAAAGGCCCTGTCTATGCAGTCTCTCTCTTTGTCAGGGTCTCGGTGGATGGTGTAGCAATTTGTATATGGGCATCAGTGCTCAGAGTAACCTCAGACAGAATAGCAATGCCAGATCCACTAGGAGTTGCTGTGGATAACTCATTCGGCAATGTCTGGATCATAGGCTCCACAACTGTCTCTATAAGATCTTGTAGGTCTCTGAATATGCTCTCATCTCTGCTCTCCTATATCTCCTCAGCATGTACTGCTATCAACTCCTCATCGGTCTCTACATCCGACTCTGCATGTGCTGTGCCATCCCTCGACGCATCTCCAGTGGTAGCCGGAAAAATCCCTAAGGTCTTAGGAGCATCCTCATCATCTGCATCCCGCATCAGTGAAGTGAAGTCCATTTCTTTCAAATAGTCTAAATCCTTCATTAACTCTGCTACTTCGACTTTCAAAGAAGAAACTATGGATGTCTCCCCTCGTCTGATCTCACAAGTAGTGACTCTGGTAGCCATATCATCAATAGAGGCCCTAAGAGGGGTCAGTACAGCCAAGATGGCACTGTTAATCATCCTCGAGATGGTTCTCTCTAATCTGGTAGCTCTCACTTCAGCTGAATAGGCCAACTGTCCCATCTTCAGGATCATGGCCTGAGTAATCCTACCAGACAGGGAGGATGAGGAAGCACCTGGAGCCTGTGAGGAAGAGGAAGAAGGAGCAGGTATACCTGAGGGCTCAGATGCTGAAGCCATAAAAGATGCCTCTACTGGTAATGAGTCAACATTGACCTTTGGATAAGTGTCTACTGGAGCTGCTCTACTCCTATCATCCTCCTCTCGTGTGAACTTGGCCTTAATACGCTAGACATTAGTGAAGGAAGACGGGGTGAGCTCAACATCCCTCGTAGTGTCACGAGGTAGTCTAGCTCGTCGGCATAGCTCAGTGACCAGAACTAGAAATGACAGAGATGTCAGCTTCTATATCGCTCTTATGGCCATCTCTTATGACATCAGCAGTCCCAAATTGATCAGCCTCCTGGTTATGATAGAACCAAGGCAAGCTGCCTTAGGATGGCAAAGAATAAACTCGTTCTGGGATGACATTATAGTGTTGTTGATGAAATCAAACCAGAACTTGAAGGCAATGTTCATGTCCCTCTTCTCAATAGGAGCCCCTGCATCTATCCACCTAGAGGTGGTGTAGTAAATCATTGGAGCCAACCAACCCTTCAATCATCCAGGGAATGAACAATTAGCAACCCCTAGTAATGAAGTACAGAGTGCAGCGATTTATCCACCACAACATTAATATGCTCATTGTGACACTCCACTTCCTTGCCTCTGACCATGACGGACTTCACCGGTCGAAACTCACTTGCCTTTTTCATGTTCTTAGGCACCTACTCCCTATAAGAAAGTGTAAAACTCTCTCACCCAAGAAGGAATGTAAGGTCCTCCGGGCCGTGTAAACTTCTCAAACTTGTGGTAGCGGAGGGTGTCCAAAGCATCTGGGAATTTTCCTTCCAGACCCTCCGCAGATAGTAGCTAGACTTTATGATAATCCGTACTCCTTCACCTTTTAGTCTATTCAACAATCTAGGTGGAGGAGCAATAGGCAGTGCAGGTGTTACTAAGGGTTCCAAAGCTGGCACTGATTAAGTAGTATGTGGGGTAGCAGCTGAAGGAGTACAGGTGGCTGTGGACTGAGGTCTAGCACGGAGCGCATCCCTTCGGTTAATCAGAGGTTGTTCATCCTCTGGTTAAGAGAAATCTAGCTCAATAGCTGCTCCTTTTCTATCTATATGTTTTTTCCTTTTGCCTTTCTCTCTCGGTTGGAGGTCATCCCCTCTCATCTTTGGAGGGTTTGATCTTTCTTCATTTATTGAAATGCCCTTTGCCTTTTTCTGGGGTGGTTCGGTTATATTTGTACGTACCATATCTGCAAAAGATTGGTATGAGTTAGAAAAAAATCAAAAAGAAGCATAGGCAATCTAATGCAGGAAGTCTTGCCAAATGGATCTGCGAGTCGACGAACCTCTTTGGCGAGCTTACTCGGGCTCGCTGAAAGGATTGGCTTCAAATTATAGCAAATAGTCAATGGGAAGGTCCTTTTGGCGATCATGGGTTTGTCCGCCGATAGTTACAGTGCATTAGGGGGTCAGAATAGCACACAAAGGGCGATCAATAGTATTTTCGGTTAGTCACCGAGTGCTTTCGGCGACCCTTGGCTTCTCGCCAAAAGTTACAGACTCAAACATCCAATTTGAAGCGACATTAGAAAGCGAGATGAAGGAAATAGGCGAACCACCGAGTGGTTCGGAGAGCTCGACTCAGCTCGCCAAATGACCCAACATGCCTATTTTCCATCCACCTTCTCGAATTCAACCACGCAATCCCCGTAAATAAAATCAAAGCATGCACTAACGAAATTAAAACTAGACCCATACTACCCATCACTCCGGGATACTTCAATTTCTCCCGAATTTACCGCATTTGGCCATTTGACGATATTTGCTCTTAAGAGCGGTGTTACCCGCTCTATCATTGAGTAAATTTTCAACATTTAGCACAAACGTGGGCTATTCAGACTTCACCCAATCAATCTAACAACACACAATCACGACTCAACTTATTAAAAAGCATAAAAATTACGTGCATTTGACAATGAAACAATACGGGCAAAATTTTCAAATTAAAATAGGCATTTAAGCATTCTAACCATATAAGAGAGGCCCAAAACACATAAATACGATACTATTATTGCAAAAGAGTTTAAAATATTCAACAATAAACTTAGGGTTCGGAAACCAACCTTAGATGCAGATTAAAATGCAATTGAAAAGCTAGGTGGCAAAGTATTCCAACTACGAGCACAAATCAGCAAACTAAAATGCTAGTAAAGGGAAAAAATAAAGAAAATACTACCTTACTGTGAATTTAGGAGGTTTAAGAGCGAGGGACAGTGAAGAATTTCAAATTTGAAGTTTTCTTGGCCATTATAAACCATCCAGTTTGCGCCTGTTCGGCGACATTAATTACACTTGCCGATTTACTAGGAGATTCACCGAGTGATCGCCTGCCCCACCGATTGCTAACGTTTTTTCAATTTCTTGGGGGTCAAGAAGACAGTCTACATCGAGGTCGCTAACCTAGTCGGCGACACACCGAACTGCTTCGTAAGTTCACCAAGTTTAACAGGCTCTGACATAACCTTGAATTGAACCAAACAACGGGTCAAGTCGGGCACGCCAACCTTTTCAGCGATTCACAGACTGACCATTTTACTCGCCAATCTGTATTTTCCAAATACTTTCCGCTTCTAAACATGCGCCACTAACACACCAATACTTAAAAAAGTAAAGTAAAGCATTTAAAACCTTGGGTTGCCTCCTAAGAAGAGCCTTATTTAACGTCATAGCACGACGTGAGTCCCCAATCACATTCTATTGGTGGGGTTGTCCCTATTGTTACTAGGTAACCCGAATAGTTCATTTGGGCGAAGAGGAGGCACCGAATAATTAATGAGTGTCCTGATCAGTTGGATCGATCTATAGTGAGATCCAACCATTTGATTCAACTTTTCAATATTATCCTTCATCTCTTCCAACATTTGATCTTGTTCGGTGATCTTTTGGAGAATGATTTGGAGTGTGTCCTCAACGCGATTGTTTTCTGTCTACAGATTGTTTCCTCTCGTGAGGAGGTATGTACCTCCCTTGACTCTTGCACTGGTTTTCCACCTCTGATATTTTGGTGGACAACTCGTTCATCTGAGTTACCAGGGCGGTTAACTTGAAGTCCCTCTCGACTTCTTGGCTCATCTTAGCGGAGTTGTCACTATTTCCCCTAGCCATGTTTAGGGTACCTACCTATATCAACAAATTAAAGGAAAACAAAACTAAAAATAAAGTTAGAAAACTACGATTATCGAAAGCATAATTCGACTCAAGAAAAAAACTTTCACGTAACAGCACTACTCGACGGCTGTCTACGATCGTAAAATAGTTTAGTAACCCAACCAAGGGTTGGGATCGAATCCCAAGGGAGTGAGCGTCAAAATTAGTGGTTAAATGCGAAGGTGATAAAGCTAACCATAGCTAAAGACTTTGGTGAATGAAAACATAACAAATTTTAAAAGGGTGACGCAAGCGTCAAGTATCAAATGGGGGTTTTGTCACAAGTAAGTAAAAATAGTAAAATTAACAAAGATATATAATAAATGAAAGGGGGATTCTTGGGATGTGAATGGAATATGGGATAGAAGAAATCATTGGGTACATGCTTTTGATAGAGAATTTGTAGAGTAATTATGACTAGGCTAGACTTTAAGGGGGATAAGCACTCTCTCGAGCAACTTACCCCATTTCAAGCGGGTTCCTCTCGGACACCCACTTGCCGCATGAAGAATAACCTCCGCCTTAACCCACTCACTCTCTCAAGCTGAGTGAGTGGACATGGAACTAGGGTTCACTCTCTCCAGCTGAACCTCATGTTGACCCAATCGCACTGGCCATCAATTTAGTGTTTTAGTTCAGGACCTCTCTCTCAAGCAAGCCAAAAACACATATATGAGATTACATTTGCAACTACAACCTCATTAATTTTATCCACAACCACTAAACAAAATCACATTTAAACTTCAAATAGACTATCAACAAGCATGACCCAACAACTAATCTAACCCATATTCACAAAATCACACCTTAAGAAATGGGGTTTTAGCTACTCATGTAAAAGAGATAAATACATGTACCAATATTAGTTTCCATCAATGGGCATGCAAGATTAAATCTTAAAACAAGACAAAGATGAAGAATCCAAGAGAAGCAAGTCCAATTTCTTGAAGATGAAACCTTTGAAAGCTATAACTTCTTCAAAACCCTCTCCCAAACTTAGAGAGAATATCTCTAAAAACACTGTCTAAAACATAATAATCTAAAAACTAGGTTAAATAAGGTAAAATTCGCTGCTAAGAATAAACACTGAACTAGTATTTATAGTTTTCAGAAAATGTGCTTCGAAGGATCTTTGGACGACGTTGGTCGGAATTGCCGATGCACTCGGTGATCCGCCCTTTGGTCGACTTCATCGCCTTTCATCAGTTGCCTCCAGCATCTTTGTGTCCTGGATCATTGGGTGATGTAGCACTGCCTCTCGGAGTCGCTTGGCGATACACTGACTGCTTCTCTTCACCATCGATTTGCTCTTTTCCTTCAGGGCTCGACACAATGGAACAAAAGGCCAATATGCAATCTATTGGTGATTCGCTCAATGGGTTCGGTGATTCGCTGATCTTCATTTCTTCGTTCTTTGATCTTCTTCTGCTCTTTTTTGCTCGAGTTCATGCTTTCCCTCAAACTTCAAATACCTTAAACTTAAAGGTTTTCATCCGATATCGAGATAAAATAAGCATTTCATGACATAATTTCTATTAAAATATAGCCCTAAATGAGTCCAATTTGGGGACTCATCAACATCCCCAACTTAAAATTTTGCTTGTCCTCAAGCAAACTCAAGTTCTGCCATTCAAAAAAGGGTGTCTTGAAAGCACACAACAAGACTCAATTTACTTATTCAAAGATCTATTGTCCACTCAAAGATTCAAGTAGTGACTCACCAATATCAAAGAATCTCATGCTCACAATACTTGCCTCAAATGTAAGTTCAAGCTCAACTAAAGTGTTCAACTGCCCTCACAGTAGAATGATTCCATATTCGCACACGAGAAGTTAATCATTTAAAGTTCAGGAATCAGATGCAACGCTCACACTCACAAAGATGAAAACAATGCAATTTTTTACCCATATGTTTCCCCGTATTTTCAAATCAACATTTGTTTCAGCTCACTCAAGATCAAAAAAGTTTTTTTAAGGCTTGTAATGGGGCTGAGTGCAAAGGTATAGTCATTTAGGCTCAGTGGCTTTCATCTTCATGAGATGTGGTATTCACAACACACCCCTTCCTTTTCCTTCATCATTTTTGATAGTGCTCTTAAGTCATCCCATTATTCAATTACCATGGATTTTTTGGAATCCCCATTTCTTTGGTACTTTATTCCGCAACTTTCTTTTTCATTCTTATTTTTTCTTTTTCTCTTTCTTTTTTTTATATGGAGGGGTTCCATTTTTTCTCAACACCATGGGTAATAGGACACTTTCCTTGAACTTCTTGACTTTCCCTTTCCTTTTCGCCACACCCCCAACTTAGACTTTTGGCCTAAGTTGGCTATTCATTAAACCACAAATCAAGAGGATTAAAGGTAATGGATTAAGAAAGGTCTAGTTTTCATCAAGTTTCTTCCAAACAAGGTTACGGTTCAAGGGGTGATCAAGAGAGATTCACACACTCACAAGGTAGGCCACAAAAGAGGTATATGTGAAATTGGCTCACACTCTTCAAAATTGCCTAAGATCATATCAAGAGAAAGTTTTACTTAGTCTCCTGGACCAACGGGGTTAATTCTAGGTTTTAGCATGCGTGTTTCAAAGTAAGCTCAGCACACTAGGCATAGACACTAAAGCCAAACAAGACTCCACACTTTCTCTAGTGTGCAACGGTCATTACAAGAGACTCGATTTGATACTAGGCTAGTCAAAACGAGTTGCAAAGAGTTCACATATTATCTATGCAACTTCATTTGGCCTCATCGTAGCCGCGCATTCATGTTTGTTTGATTGAGAGCACTATTCAACTTATCGTTATTGATCGGAATCGAGACTTAAATTTTGCAAAAGAACAAACACATTCATCACAAAAGAGGTGGCAAAAAATTTTGGACGGGCTAAAATCATTTTGCAATATGAAATAAGAGCCATAAGCTCAATAATCCACATAAAAAGATAACACACAATTTTAAACCAGAACAACCAAAATATATACATAAAACACAACTATAAACACAAAAGGTGTGGGCCTCACCCCTCCACAAATAAAAAGTATTTGTCCTCAAATGCAAATAAAAGTATCCAGAAGTGAAAATATAATAAGACAGAGACGGAGGTAAAGAAAGGCCCTGCCTATGCAGTCTCTCTCTTTGTCAGGGTCTCGGTGGCTGGTGTAGCAATTTCTATATAGGCATTAGTGCCCGGAGTAACCTCAAACAGAATAGCAATGCCAGATCCACTAGGAGCTGCTGTGGATGACTCAGTCGGCAATGTTTGGATCACGGGCTCCATAATTGTCTCTATAAGATCTTGCAGGTCTCTGAATATGCCCTCATCTCTGCTCTCCTGTGTCTCCTTAGCATGTACTGCTATCAATTGCTTATCGGTCTCTACATCCGACTCTACATGTGTTGTGCCATCCCCCTACACATCTCTGGTGCTAGCCAGAGGAATCCCCGAGGTCTTAGGAGCATCCTCATCATCTGCATCCCCCATCAATGAAGTGCAGTCCATTTCTTTCAAATAGTCTACATCCTTCCTTTAACTCTTCTACTTCGGCTTTCAAAGAAGAAACTTTGGATGTCTCCTCTCATATGATTTCAAAAGTAGTGACTCTGGTAGCCATATCATCAATAGAGGCTATAAGAGGGGTCAGTGCAGCCAAGATGGCATTGTCAATCATCCCCGAGACGGATCTCTCTAATCGGGTAGCTCTCACATCAGCTGAATAGGCCAACTACCCCACTTTCAGGATCATGACCTGAGTAATCCTGCCAGACTGAGAGGATGATGAAGCACCTGGAGCCTGTGAGGAAAAGCAAGAAGGAGCGGGTATACCCGAGGGCTCAGAGGCTGGAGCCAGAAAAGATGCCTCTACTGGTAATGAGTCAACATTGACCTCTGGATAAGTGTCTTCTGGAGCTGCTATCCTCCTATCAATCTCTTCTCGTATGAATTTGGCCTCAATACGCTATATATCGGTTGAGGAAGACGGGGTGACCTCAACATCCCTGGTAGTGTCTCGAGGTACTCCAGGTCGTTGGCACAGGTCACTGACCAGAACTAGAAATGGCAGAGACGTCAGCTCCTATTTGGCTCTTATGACCATCTCTTATGACATCAACAGTCCCAGATTGATCCACCTCCTGGCCATGATAGAACCAAGGCAAGCTTCCTTAAGATGGCAAAGAATAAACTCGTTCTGGGATGACATTATAGTGTTATTGATGAAACCAAACCAGAACTTCAAGGCAATGTTCCTGTCCCTCTTCTCAATAGGAGCCCCTATATCTATCCACCTAGAGGTGGTGTAGTAAATCATTGGAGCCAACCAACCCTTTAAATCATCAAGGGAATGAACAATTATCAACCCCTGGTAAGGAAGTACAGAGTGCAGCAGTCTTTCCACCACAACATTAATATGCTCACTGTGACGCTCCACTTCCTTGCCTCTGACCATGACAGACTTCACCAGTCGAAACTCACTAGCCTTCTTCTTGTTCTTAGGCACCAACTCCCTATAAGCAGTGTAAAACTCTCTCACCCAAGAAGGAATGTAAGGTCTTCCGGTCCGTGTGAACTTCTCAAACTTGTGGTAGCGGAGGGTGTCCAAAACATCTAGGTATTTTCCTTCCAGACCCTCCATAGATAGTAGCTAGACTCTGTGATATTCCGGACTCCTTCACCTTTTAGTCTATTCAACAATCTAGGTGGAGGGGCAATATTCAGTGCAGGAGTTACAAAGGATGCCAGAGCTGGCACTAATTAAGTAGTATGTGGGGTAGCAGCTGAAGGAGTACTGGTGGCTATGGACTGAGGTCTTGCACAACTTCTGATGCAAGTGTCTACGATCGTACAATAGTTTAGTAACCCAACCAAGGGTTGGGGTTGAGTCCCAAGGGAGTAGGCGTGAAAATTAGTGGTGAAATGCGAAGGTGATAAAGATAACCATAGCTAAAGACTTCGGTGAATGAAAAATTAACAAATTTTAAAAGGGTGACGCAAGCGTCAAGTATCAAATGGGGATTTTGTCACAAGTAAGTAAAAATAACAAAATTAACAAAGATATATAATAAATGAAAGGGGGATTCTTGGGATGTGAATGGAATATGGGATAGACTAAATCATTGGGTACATGATTTTGATAGAGAATTCGTAGAGTAATTATGACTAGGCTAGACTTTAAGGAGGATAAGCTCTCTCTCGAGCAACATTTCCCGTTTCAAGAGGGTTCCTCTCGGACACCCACTTGCCGCATGAAGAACAACCTCCGCCTTAACCCACTCACTCTCTCAAGCTGAGTGTGTGGACATGGGTCTAGGGTTCACTCTCTCCAGCTGAACCTCATGTTGACCCACTCGCACTGGCCATCAATTTAGTGTTTTAGTTTCTAGACCTCTCTCTCGATCAAGCCAAAAACACATATATGAGATTACATTTGCAACTACAACCTCATTAATTTTATCCACAACCACTAAATGAAATCACATTTAAACTACAAATAGACTATCAGCAAGCAAGACCCAACATCTAATCTAACCCATATTCACAAAATCACACCCTAAGAATTGGGGTTTTAGCTACTCATGTTAAAGAGATAAAGACATGTACCAATATCAGTTTCCATCAATGGACATGCAAGATTAAGGCTTACAACATGCCAAAGGTGAAGAATCCAAGAGACCCAAGTCCAATTTCTTGAAGATGAAACCCTTTAAAGCTCCAACTTCTTCAAAACCCTCTCCCAAACTTGGAGAGAATATCTCCAAAAACTCTATCTAAAACTTAATAATCTAATAGCTAGGTAAAACAAGGTAAAATTCGCTGCTAAGAATAAACACTGAACTAGTATTTATAGTGTTCAGAAAATGTGCTCCGAACAATCTATCGACGAAGTTATTCGGGATCGCTGATATACTCGGCGATCCGTCCTTTGGTCGACTTCATCGTCTTTCATCTGTTGCCTTTAGCATCTTTGTGTCCTGCATCAATGGGTGGTGTAACACTGCCTCATGGAGTCGCTCGGTGATATGCCAACTGCTCCTTTTCACTGCCGATTTGTTCCTTTCCTTCAGGGCTCAACACAGTGGAACAAAAGGCCAATATGCGATTTATTTACGATTCGCCGAATGGGTTCAGCGATTCGCAGATCTTCATTTCTTCGTTCTTTTGCTCCTTTTTGCTCGATAGTGTCCATTCTTTCCCTCAAACTTCAAATACCTGAAACTCAAAGGTTTTCATCAGATATCGAGATAAAATAAGCATTTGAGGACACAAATTCTATTAAAATATAGCCCTAAATGAGTCTAATTTATGGACTCATCGAGGACCACGAGTCGTGGTCCTCACCACGACTCGTGAAGGTGGTTGTGGTCTTGCCTTGGCCTTGAAAGTTTGGCGACCAAATTCCCTAGCTACTGCCTCAACTTCACGGCCATCACCACGGTTCGTGGTCTTGACCACGACCAAGGGACGATCTAGTGAAGTTCCCTTAGGCAAATAGCCAAATGGCCCCAAATGCCATAGTCACTGCCCCGACTCCACGGGCATGACCACATGCCGTGGTCTACTTCATGAGCCGTGAAGAGGCCCGTGGAGATGACTTGGGCGATGGAACTTTAGACACAAAAATGGAGGACACTGTCTCACCTTCACGGGCAGGACCACGGCTCGTGAAGGTTGCCTTGGTGCCTTAACGGGACTTATAAATGAGGGTTAAACAAGTCTTTTCCTATTTTAGTCCAATTAATGTGGGGGTGTTTTGGTTATTTTAGATGTAAAATATACATTGATTTTAAGTCATTTACAAGTTTTGGACAATAATTAACAACACCCAAATATATACCCATATCCTCCTTTCTCCAATATTTCCCTTTTTATAGTTCTTCCATTGAAGAACACCAAGAACTTGAAGATTAGGGCTCAAGAATCAATCCTCTCAACCCCAAATCGTGGGAAAAGCTTCAATTAAGGTATGGGGACCTTGATTCAAGGAACACTTTTCTCCAAGAAACCCTTCAAACTTTAATTTAAAAATCGGTATAATGTTCAAAAACTAGGGTTTCTATTCTAGCCATGGGTTCTTCCTAAAAATGATTTTATTATGTTATTTGCATTATATTATGGATGATTTGATATTTAATGTTGATTTTTATTGTAAATTTCCCCATGAACCCATGTATTATACCATGACCCCAATTTCTAGAATTATGATGGGTTTGTTGATGCAAGATGAAGACTATGAATTGTATCTCTGTTAACCTAGTTATTGAATCTTATTTATTCACCCTTAAAGTAGTATTCTAAGTATGATAGTAAGACTTTGTTCATGACCCTTGAAGGGGGTAAATTGTGGAGGTTTGTTCATGAATGATGGGAGTTATATGTGAACTTATAATTCACTTGAAAGGTAAAGATCTTATCACCATTGTGTAATTTGAGGTATTATGGAAAGGTCAATTATTCCCTTACTATATATACATATTCATGTATGACTTGTCTAGTATGGTGATAACATTGTTGTTTGATTGAAAGGATATTTCTCATGCTAACGCTATGAATGTATTGTGAATATTCTACCCACATGTTAATGTTGATTCTATGGTTGAAAGTACATTCTCACCTTCAATGAATCTATGAGCTATTATGATGAATTCTATTGAATAAAGGTTAAAACACTCCTTCACACAAGTAAATGCTATTTAAGACTAATTATGTTTAAATTGGGGAATAATGCTTAGAAACGAGTGGATATAGACAATGAGGTAAAGGCCCTGCCACTAATGCAATAGGTTGGGTCATCTAAGTGAACTCATAAGATGGAAGCCCCTCCTCTAATGCAATATGGGGGGGGGGGGGGGTTTCTAGAAGCAATCTCCCCATCCCATAACTATGTGCTAACATATGACCTTAGCTAGTGGATCCACCTTCTAGCTATATATATTTAGTTCTACCTTAGGCAAGTAAGACACCTTCTTTTGGTGTGGGGTTATACGACAACGGATTCGAAGTAGATCACATGGTTTATATCGATTATGGCAATTTTTGCATATACTATAACTTCTTGATGAGTTTACTTAGTAGGAGTGGGGGTATGGGACTTCACTTCCACAATGCACAAGTAGACTTTGTAGGATGTTATGAGATGGTTCTTTCATGTTATGTTGTGGTGAAATATGAGTTTATGCATGTATGTTGAATTGATAGTTGATATGAATGACTTTCCTTATGTCCAAGTAATGTACATGACTAGTTCCTTGTTGATGACTACTGAATATGATAAGATCCAAAGGTGACATATATTACCAAGGTAGCTTCAATGGAGTACCTGGTGTGGTTTGTATTATGGGATGCCAACAATACATTGCACAAGTGATCCTAGGGGTTGCTAAGGTGTTGGTGTTAATGTGTTGGTCATATTCTAAGTATGATAGTGAGACTATGGTCATGACCGTTGAAGGGGGTAAATTGTGGAGGTTTGTTCATGAATCATGGGAGTTATATGTGAACTTATAATTCACTTGAAAGGTAAAGATGTTATCACCACTGTGTAAATTGAGGTAAAATGGAAAGGTCAATTATCCCTTCAGTATATATACATATTCATCTGTGACTTGTCTAGTATGGTGATAACATTGTTGTTTGATTGAAAGGATATTTCTCATGCTAACACTAGAAATGTATTGTGAATGTTCTACTCACATATTAATGTTGATTCTACGGTTGAAAGTACATTCTTACCTTCAATGAATATATGACCTATTTTGATGAATTGTATTGAATGAATGTTAAAACAATCCTTCACACATGTAAATGCAATGTAAGACTAATTATGTATACTTTGGGGAATAATGCTTAGAAACGAGTGGATATAGACAATGAGGTAAATGCCCTTCCGCTAATGCAATAGGTTGGGTCATCTAAGTGAACTCATAAGATAGAAGCCCCTCCTCTAATGCAATAGGGCGGGTTTCTAGAAGCAATCTCCCTATCTCATAACTATGTGCCAACATAGGACCTTAGCTAGTGGACCCACCTTCTAGCTATATATATTTAATTCTACCCTAGGCAAGTAAGATACCTTCTTTTGGTGTGGGGTTATACGACAACGGATTCGAAGTAGATCACATGGTTTATGTCGGTTATGGCAACTTTTTCATATACTATGACTTCTTGGTGAGTTTACTTAGTAAGAGTGGGGGTATGAGACTTCACTTCCACAATGCACAAGTAGACTTTGTAGGATGTTATTACATGGTTCTTTCATGTTATGCTCTGGTGAAATATTAGTTTATGCTTGTATGTTGAATTGATAGTTGATATGAATGACTTTCCTTATGTCCAAGTAATGTACATGACTAGTTCCTTGTTGATGACTACTGAATATGATAAGGTCCAAAGATGATATATATTACCAAGGTAGCTTCAAAGAAGTATGTGGTATGGTTTGTCTTATGGGATGCCAACAATACATTGCACAAGAGTTCCTTAGGTGTTGCGAAGGTGTTGGTGTAAATGTGTTGGTAGTATTCTAATTATGATAGTGAGACTTTGTTCATGACCCTTGAAGGTGGTGAATTGTGGAGGTTTGTTCATGAATGATGGGAGTTATATGTGAACTTATAATTCACTTTAAAGGTAAAGATCTTATCCCCGTTGTGTAAATTGAGGTATAATTAAAAGTTCGATTATCCCCTTACTATATATACATATTCATATATGACTTGTCTAGTATGGTGATCACATTGTTGTTTGATTGAAAGAATATTTCTCATGCTAACACTATGAATGTATTGTAAATGTTCTACTCACATGTCAATGTTGTTTCTATGGTTGAAAGTACATTCTCACCTTCAATGAATTTATGAGCTACTATGATGAATTATATTGAATGAAGGTTAAAACACTCCTTTACACATGTACATGCAATTTAAGACAAATTATGTTTAATTTGGGGAATAATGCTTAGAAACGAGTTGATATAGACAATGAGGTAAAGGCCCTTTTGCTAATGTAATAGGCTGGGTCATCTAAGTGAACTCATAAGATAGAAGCCCCTCCTCTAATGCAATAGGGCGGGTTTCTAGAAGCAATCCCCCTATCCCATTACTATGTGCCAACATAGGACCTTAGCTAGTGGATCCACCTTCTAGCTATATATATTTAGTTCTACCTTAGGCAAGTAAGACACCTTCTTTTGGTGTGGGGTTATACGACAACGGATTCGAAGTAGATCACATGGTTTATGTAGGTTATGGCAACTTTTTCATATACTATAACTTCTTGGTGAGTTTACTTAGTAGGAGTGGGGGTATCTGACTTCACTTCCACAATGCACAAGTAGACTTTATAGGATGTTATGAGATGGTTCTTTCATGTTATGCTGTGGTGAAATATGAGTTTATGCATGTATGTTGAATTGATAGTTGATATAAATGACTTTCCTTATGTCCAAGTAATGTACATGACTAGTTCCTTGTTGATGACTACTGAATATGATAAGGTCCAAAGGTGACATATATTACCAAGGTAGCTTCAAAGGAGTACGTGGTATGGTTTGTATTATGAGGTGCAAACAATACATTGCACAACTGTTCCTTAGGGCTTGCTAAGGTGTTGGTGTTAATGTGTTGGTAGTATTCTAAGTATGATAGTGAGACTTTGTTCATGACCCTTGAAGGTGGTAAATTGTGGAGGTTTGTTCATGGATGATGGGAGTTATATGTGAACTTATAATTCAATTGAAAGGTAAAGATCTTATCACCATTGTGTAAATTGAGGTAGAATGGAAAGGTCAATTATCCCCTTACTATATATGCATATTCATGTATGACTTGTCTAGTATGGTGATCACATTTTTGTTTGATTGAAAGGATATTTCTCATGCTAACACTATGAATGTATTGTGAATGTTCTACTCACATGTTAATGTTGTTTCTATGGTTGAAAGTACTTTCTCACCTTCAATGAATCTATGAGCTATTATGATGAATTGTATTGAATGAAGGTTAAAACACTCCTTTACACATGTACATGCAATTTAAGACTATTTATGTATAATTTGGGGAATAGTACTTAGAAACGAGTGGATATAGATAATGAGGTAAAGGCCTTTCCGCTAATGCAATAGGTTGGGTCATATAAGTGAACTCATAAGATGGAAGCCCCTCCTCTAATGCAATAGGGCGGGTTTCTAGAAGCAATCTCCCTATCCCATAACTATGTGCCAACATAGGACCTTAGCTAGTGGATCCACCTTCTAGCTATATATATTTAGTTCTACCTTAGGAAGGTAAGGCACCTTCTTTTGGTGTGGGGTTATACGACAATGGATTCGAAGTAGATCACATGGTTTATGTCGGTTATGGCAACTTTTTCATACACTATAACTTCTTGGTGAGTTTACTTAGTAGGAGTGGGGGTATGGGACTTCACTTCCATAATGCACAAGTAGACTTGGTAGGATGTTATGAAATGGTTCTTTTATTTTTTGCTGTGGTGAAATATGAGTTTATGCATGCATGTTGAATTGATAGTTGATATGAATGACTTTCATTATGTCCAAGTAATGTACATGACTAGTTCCTTGTTGATGACTACTGAATATGATAAGGTCCAAAGGTGACATATATTACCAAGGTAGCTTCAAAGGAGTACGTGGTATGGTTTGCATTATGGGAAGCATACAATACATTGCGCAACTGTTCCTTAGGGGTTGCTTAAGTGTTGGTGTTAATGTGTTGGTAGTATTCTAAGTATGATAGTGAGAGTTTGTTCATGACCCTTGAAGGGGGTAAATTGTGGAGGTTTGTTCATGAATGATGGGAGTTTTATGTGAACTTATAATTCACTTGAAAGGTAAAGATCTTATCACCATTGTGTAAATTGAGGTAAAATGGAAAGGTCAATTATCCCCTTACTATATATACATATTCATGTATGACTTGTCT
>JAJOOH010001029.1:0-31699 GCA_029582605.1 Solanum gracilifrons
CTCCAAAATATAAGAAGGCTCACCAAAGCTGAATGGAATTTCACATGACCTCAACTGAATTAAATTCATTGAACTTCAATAGTGAACTTTAAGAAAGTGTGAACAATACTCAAAAGAAAGTAAATACAGAAAACTCTTCAACTTTGTCTATCTATGAAGCCTCTACTATTACAGATAAATATCGGGATAACACCCACGACATCTCAAAACGACTAACTGTAAGGTAAAGGTAAAGTCCTCCAGAATATAAGAACGCTCACCAAAGTTGACTGGAATATCACATGACCTTAACGAAACGCCTGTTGATGATCCTGAATACATGTATCTGCATCATGAAATAATGCTCGCCAAATGGATTAGTACATGGAATGTACGAGCATGTAAGGGAAATTCTAAAGCATAAACATAGGCTTGAACTTGATAAAAAAGAAACATACTTACCTCTTCTCAACTCACTCAACTAAACTCAACTCAAGAATAAGATACTCAACTCAAAAATTAGATACTCAACTCAAAAATTAGATACTCAACTCAAAGATATGATACTCAACTCAAAGGTACTCAACTCAAGATACTCAAGGATAAAGCAACAATAAAAGATGCAATATAAGGAAAACTTTTAAAACAGTAGATATTAACTCAATTGTATTGAATAATACAATAAAAACTCAACTTGTATATAAAAATATAATATAAATATAACTCTGTGGGAGATTCTCTAACCGACAACCATTACTATGAGCTATGTGATGATACAACATCTAGTCCACACTTCCAGGACTGTCCTATACTTTGCCTAAATATAGAACCTACTACTAAGTGGATCCACTAGGAAATAAGGATTCATCTAAAAAGTATGATCCTATACCCATGTTGGCATACATGGTTTATAGGGTCTTTGAGTTGTCTAAACTCTCCGCTATATCGGTGCTCAATACTACTTCAAATAATATATACTCATGCTCAATTTTTAAAAACATAACTCTTCCCTTTGGTTTGACATAATTACTCAAACTACCCTCCTAAAAGAGGAAACTATTCTTGAAATATCTTTTAAACTCCTAAATCATTTAGAAATCTCAGTTTCTCTTTTATCAATGTAAAAACTGATACATTTGGGAATACGTAGTTCCCTTATACGCTTGCTCAATTCATATTTAAAAACACTTTCTCAAAAACATATCAAAATCATATTGTGATATGATCATTGATGACTCGGGAAGTCATATTGCATAAACATTGATGGTATATCCAGATATCATACTACTTAAACATTGATGGTATACTAGATACCACACTGCTTAAACAATGATGACATAACGAGATACCATATTTCTTAAACATTGATGTCATACTCGATTGTCATACTAATCATGTTTTAGAAACTCTTTCTCAAAACTCATCTTAATTTTCTCAAAAACTCAGTTTAAAACTCAAGTGTTGGCTTTAAAAAGCTACACAAGATTTATAACTCAAAATAGGGTTCATGATGAAATATAGATATGAACGAATCAACTCAAGGAACTCAATAACAATATAAAAACTCAATAATTAGAAATAGAAGTTTTTAAAATAAACATGAACTCACGAACTCCAAATCAACTTATCTCAAGAATACTCAAATCTAGGGAAAGAATCCTAGATTACTCTTTTACTGATATGAAAGTAGATGTAGGGCGTGAGGACGAACTAGTCCAACACTATGATAGCCTTACATATCTGGAAGAACAAGGTTCTTGAAGAATCTTGAAGAAGAACTTGATTAGAAGCCTTGAAACCCTAGCTTGAAGGTAAATGATCAGGAAAACCTTTCTTGAGATTCTTGAAACTGACTCTAATCAGTTTAGACCCTTAATTGGGTGTAATTTGCATTTAGAATAAGTGGGGCTAAGGAAAAGACTAAAATACTTCTCCTATTTTCGGTTAACTTCCCTTAAATAGACAGCTTGACTTCAAAAGGGCATATCTCCCTCATACAAGCTCAAAAATTATCAAACTCAATGGCGTTGGAAAGAGGACTCAGAGGTCTTTCATTTGATATCTTGTGGATCTCCTAACTCATCATGTACTGAAAGTTATGGTCGTTTGAAGTTGACCCAAAACTTAAAAGAACTAACGAATGACTTGAATGAATTCTCTCTAATTCTTTGTAGAACTCAAGGTGCTATATCTAGTGACCTGACCTTAATGCTTCAAAAATTTTAAATTCCTTGGTAAAATCCTACTCACAACGAAGAAGGGTTCGAGTTTTAGTTCAAAAAAAATTCGGGGTGTTACATTATCTCTCCCTTGGGATCATTCGTCCTCGAATGACGGCTGGACTGGTTATGGAATGGGGTTACTCTCACTATCTCTTCTGACTCATGAACTTGCCTACTAACACAGGCTGGACTGATTCGTACCAAAAGTTGGGACTTCCTATAGCACCTAAATCAAGAACGATGTCGTTGTGAACATAGTCATATTCTCTCTGAAGTTACCTTATCTGAAACAAAGGATATTTGAGCATGAAGTAAGAATAGGAATACATGCCTCATTGGCTGCAACTCATAGCTCCGACAAGGGTACATGACTTCTCTTACAAAGGTCTGAGTCTAATGGCATGCTCTTGTTGTATTCAAGCTTAACCCAAATCCTAAGGTTCGGGTTTTATACCTCGATAGGGAATCTCATCCCAAGAATATTACTCTTTCCCACCACATTTAATCAACATTAGGCTCATATCAAGAACCACCTATTGTTTAACAACACCACATTCAAGCTTAATATTCTAACAACTCCAAGGACTCTTACAAACCAACTCCCTAAGAAGTTCTCATTCTCTCATCATCCCTGCCATACCAACTAGAATTTCCCGCATTACTACTCCAAACCAACTAAGGTCTCTCATTTAATATTTCTCATAGTAAAACCTCATCCTTCTCTTCCTCCTTTTTTATAACCTTGGATGGAATAATCACGATAAGAACATTAACCTTCTTCTTCTAACATCACTTCACTACTAAAAGATCTCTAAAAAGATATCTCTCATACTCTTTTGAGCTCATTACTATCTTATTCTCAACACTGGACTTGATTTCTCATCTTATCATCTCCCCCTTAGGTTTAAAGCTGACACTTGGAAGCTATGGATCTATTCCATCATCTTTAAACTGGTCTACATCCATCTTTTCACAACTTAAGTACTATTTCCTCACTTATTATACCTCATTACTTAATCGGTTCTATAACCTTTGGAACATCATGACCCTCTCAAACAAATCATAAGACTAGCTTAGATCTATCACTTCATGAAAACTTTGTTCTCTTATTTAACATATATATTTAATCTCCTCTAACACGATGGCACATCGACATCAACTCTATTTTGGTTAAAATATACTCTATCTCATCATGACTAGTAACTATTCCTCTTCCTTCTATCAAGGACTCTCTACAACATTATTATTCCTTATTCCACCCATAAAGGAACTAATCACTTATAACTGACTGGGTGCATGATTGCAATAGCATAATCTGCCCCATCACTATCTCCTTTCCTTTGATTACTAAACCTCTGCATACTTTCCTCTAACTCTTGGAACTTTCACTGCTACTGCTCATAATTTCGTAACTCATGCTACCTTTTTGGATGAGAATACTACTCAAGCTACATACTTCCTCATAAGGATCTCAGCTGAAACAAGGCTTAGAGAAGAGACTACAGCTCATTTTTGGCTCAAATGCATGATTCACATGAATATGAGTGCATTTTCTCAAACTCAACACTTAAATCACTCCCATGATTCTCTCAAACCCCTATGGAGTCTCATGACTTCCTCAAGACTTTGCTAAGACCAACTCATCAATAAAGAACTGACTTTGCTTTTCAACCACTTCTAGTATGAGGGGTAGTCGAATGGATATGAGAACACACAAGTTAGAATAAGTCTTTATAACATAGCTCTATTGCACGATTTAGTGTATGAAAGAAGGGAAACTTTTCTAAAATGTTTGTAGTCCCTCATTTATAGAAGTGGGTCCCTCAAAGCCATAAATAAGATCCTACTTGTTGACACCCAATTTTGGACCTCCAATATATAAATTAATCATCGAGCTTCTTAAAGTCCAAACGATTTGAAACAATTGACTTTATAAAATTTTAAATATTTTCCAAGTAATTTTAAGTAATTTTAAGTAATTTTAAGTAATTTTATAATTTTTATAATTTTAAAAGTAATTTATATATTCCATATAATTTTGTATAGATTTATTATATTAATATTTGAAAATCGTCTCAAAAAGATTTTAGTTTTACTTAAATATTTGGTTAATTAGTTTAGCTAATATATAGTTTATACTTTTGAGTTAATTAGTTTTAAATTAAATTAATTATTTTATTTTGTTAAGATTAAGAAGCTTGTTAATTAATTAACATTAATTCGTCTTGTTTAAATTTTAGTCAAACTCTCTAAATTAAACTTAATTTGGCAATTTCTTAAACTCCAAGATCTAACCCATCTTTGACCTCCAACTTCACTCAATTTTGAGACCAAAATTTTGGGCCTTTTTACAAATTTCCAGCAACCCAACTTCCTCAATTCCAATTTTTCTCCAACTTTCAGCCTATTCCATAATACAGAAACCCACTTCCAGCCCAATTCAATCAACAACGTTCCAAACAATAATAATATTCAAGAGACCCAATTCACAGCAATACCAAAACCGATCCCATCCCGTGCATGTTTTCTTCATCTTCTTCCTTGCGTGTGAAACCCAGAAACTCTAAGCCCGCAAATCCAGCGAAGAGACCTGCAAATCGCGCTGCAAATTTCGGAAATTCAGCAGCAAATCACGACCTCGAGCCCAATTCCTCCTTCTCCATTATCAATCCATTGAAGGTTGTTGAGATTGGGACAATTGACAGCTTTCAACCTTATCTCTGAAGAAGAATGTGATTTTCGAATTTCAAAATCCACCTGTTTCCCCCCTCAAAAATCAGCCCTAGTCTTCATCTATTTAAGATCATTTTCTCTATGTGTTTAAGGGGGGAGAAAAATAGAGTTCGAAAAAGTAAAAAAAAAAAAAGAGGAGAAGAGAGTTCTACCATTAGAAAGGGGAATGGGAGTTTGAAGGTTGGAGAATAGTATTCCTCGACATCGAACCCACAAAAGTTTAGGCCTCAAATTTTTGGATCTTCTTTCAAGTTTTTTTACTCATTTGTTGGTGGGTCGAAGGTCGACTCACTCTCTACTCGTCGCCTCCAAGTTCACTACCCAGAAAAAGGTAACGCCTCATTTACAATATTTTATCCTTAATATTTTGAAATGGTGTTTCCGGTGTCTCGAAGGTCTGTGTTGTTGTTGTTTTTTATTAAATTCTTGGCATAGTGATATGTTGTATCTCTGTTCTTTAGCAATTTCGTTGTTTATTCCTGATGTAATTTCAAATTTTGCTATTTTCATGCCTAGCTTCGCTGCTTCTCCATGGTAATTTTAAGGCTACTTCGCTATCCCTCATCTCGAGTACACTTGTTTAAATGTCGTTGGATACTCATGTTTAAGTTTTCAAAGTCTCTTAGCATCAAAGGTTTCACTTAAGTTTTATTACTATTTGTGTTTGACTTTCCTCCGAAATGAAGGCAGAATCTCAAAATTAGGTGATATGAAATCATGTGTTGTATCATCTATTTTTTGTTGGATGCAAGAGCTTGTCTTCTCTATTTTCAAATTTCGTGATTATCCTATTGTTCAACATGTTGTATTTCGAATCAAGTTTTTGTTTTCTTTGTGTTTGAGGCCATCAACTTGTTGTTCAAAAGAATGTCTTAATTTAGTAGCATTTGGTGTTCCAAGCAAGAGTGTATCTCTGTTTGCTCACCTGTAGTTTGTTTAAGTGTTTGGAGTTTTTTTGTATTTGGAAAAAAGTTGCGGATATCCATGTATATGCAGTGTTACAAGTGAGCATGAATATCTTCCCCTATGATTCTTAATTGAATAAGTATGTATTAGTCTTCATCTTAGCGTGTTCTTTTATCTATTGTATGAAATTTATTTATGTGAGCTAATGTCCTTTGAAGTGTTCATTACTTATTCTTAGGATCTTTTGTATAGATTTCAAGTTCAAATCAACTAACTATATGCAATTTAGTGAATAAAATTTAATCTTTGATCCTCATAGTCAACATGATTCATGCCCCTACCGTTTTTTTTATTATTATTATCATTTTTATTTTTGTATGCATTGGTTACTATACATATGTTTTCAGTAACTATTTGTTCTTGAATTAATAAATGCTTGACTTGTTACGGGTGGACATTTAGCTTAATCTGTTAATTCATTTTCTTATGGCTTATTAAATACTTCTTGTAATGGGTCTCTCATCATTAGCTGTGAACGATTCTGAGTTGTTTGAATTATCATTCTAATTCTTATCGTTTTATTTTCATTGCATGAATCTCTTGTTCCGAGTCAAATTTGGGACTCTCTCCTACGCTCCCTTGCATTCCTCCTTCTTCGAGTCAACTTCGCCATTGTTTCCAAGTTTTGGAAGCTGATACAAAATAAAGGGAAGTCGAGACATGCTAAAATGGATCTGCTACAGGTTTGGAAGGCAGAAAAATGAGTACCTATACATCTGATATACACTGATATACAGCAGATGTATACAAAAATGAAAATTGAGCCAAGAGCCCAAATCAGCAGCAAGTTTGGCCCAAAAAAAAAGATCCAAATTCATCTTCTCCTTTATTCTCTTAGATTATTTAATTGTGATTATTTATTGTTGGTTTTTTTTTATTAACTCTAACTTTAAATAACTTAATTGAATTCCCCAAAAGACGAACTATATTCTTTATGTTAGTTTGTTATAATAAAATTCATCTTTTATCAACTCTTATGCTTTTATCGAATATCTCTAGTCAAAACTTTTTACTTATTCTTAAATTAATTTAAAATAGTTTTCATGCTTTAATTGACCAAATTGGTTCAAAATATTATTTCTAAAATGATTCAAATAAATTTTAATTAATCTAGTTTTTGTTAAAATTGTAACCACTTGTAAAAAAATTATAATATTTATGTTATATATTTTCCTGAAAAAGCCAAAAAATATTTTTAGTTAAGTCGTCGGATAACTGCATGTTAGCGGCTACTTTAAGTGCTAATACCTTCTTAGAGTAGAAATAAAGATTTATCTGTTAAGGCCTTTCTAAATTAAGTTTTCTTAATTTCTTTAAACAATTAAGTGGCGACTCTTTTGTAAGTATTTTTCTCAAATTGTTTCATGCTTAGAACATTTCAAAAATAGTGATTTTTCTAGAGATAGTAAAATTACGGCATAACACTACTGGCACAGCTTCATAGACACCCTATGACACTTGAACTTTGTGCTCTGATACCAAGTTTGTCACAATCCGAGCCTACACCCCCGTCATGGCCGGCACTCGAAAACCATTGTTGGTCCCCAAGTGAATTCTCATCCTGGCTGGCTACAAGCAGTAGACTAACTCAAGCATACATAAGCTTAAAACTGAATTAAATTCATTGAACTCCAATAGTGAACTTGAAGAAAGACTGAACAATACTCAAAAGAAAGTAAATATACAAAATTCTTCAACTCTGTCTATCTATGAAGCCTCTACTTTTATAGAAAGATATCAAGACAAGACCCACGATATCTCAAAACTACTAACGGTAAAGTAAAGGTAAAGTCCTCTGGAATATAAAAAGGCTCACCAAAACTGACTGGAATATCACATGACCTCGACGAAACGCATGTTGATGATCCTAAATACATGTATCTACATCATGAAACGATGCAGGCCAAATGGCTCAGTACATGGAATGTACGAGCATGTAAGGGGAATTCTAAAGCATAAACATAAGTTTGAACTTGATAAAAAGGAAACATACTTACCTCTTCTCAACTCACTCAACTAAACTCAACTCAAGAATAAGATACTCAACTCAAAGATTAGATATGATACTCAACTCAAAGGCACTCAACTCAAGATACTCAAGGATAAAGCAACAATAGAAGATGAAATATACGGAAAACTTTTTAAACAGTAGATAATAACTCAATTGTATTGAAGAATACAATAATAACTCAGTTTGTATATAAAAATACAATATAACTATGTGGGAGATTCGGTCACGACCTAGGGGTAACCCCTATATGTAACATGGCGTATAGAATCCCGAAGGACTCCATAAAAGCCACTTAGATCTCATAACATAATAAATAGAACAATAAGAGTAAAAACTGATCAAAGTCCAAAACATTTTATAGAACAAAAAGCGGAAGTCTAAACTCATGTCTCAACATAGCCATCTAATATGATAGAATGAAATTGGTCCTAGCCCGTACATCATGTCCAAAAGAAAAATACTTGAAGGAAACTAAAACAATAACTCTGTCCTCAAAGCATGAGGACTCACCAAAGCACGGGAAATCACAAACTCAACTACTAGCCACGAGACTCGAAAACCTGTCTGTCGGACCCTACATTTGGGGAAAATGTAGGCAAGAGTATGTGTTAGTACAAAACAATGTACCAAGTATGACAGCCATGCATAAAACATTTAAAACATACTAAAGAGACATTTCATTTCATGACATGCAATTGACCAATCTAAAACATAATATGAAAGAGTTATAAAACATAAGTCATAAATCAAGGTCAATGAAAACTCACTTCTTCTTTAAAAGCTTTGAACTAATATGTGATACTTCTTGAAGTAACCTTAGTTCATTATTACTTGTGGTAAATAACCTTAACCGACATGAAACCATGTGTGCTATAACATGGAATCTGGTATCTACCCAACACCGAAAAGAGGTGTCCTACTTTCCAAATGTAAGCCTTGAACTTCTAGCGTAAGTGGATCCACTAGCTAATCAACCTATGTGTGCACATAGCTATGGGATGTAACGACCCTAAAATGAATAAGTGAAACTAGAGCCTATGGACTTTATGTTGGGTTTGTAATAAGGTTTCATTTGTGTAATGTTGTCCCGAGCCTTGTTTAATGGAGTTTAGTGAGTCAACGTCAAGGTACGTGATAGACACCGTAGTGCAAAGACCCTTTTTAATGTTGGTTAAGGGTTGGAAAGGAAAGTGCCAAGCCAAGGTGGCAAGGCCTAAGCCAAAGGCATAGGCTGCCCAACCTTGGCCAAGCACTGTCCCAAGTCCACAGACCACTTCACGGTCAGTGGCCATGACCACAGTCCGTAGAAGTGGCCATGAAGGTCACTTGGTGGCAAGGCAAGCAGGGAAACTTGGCCAAGCCACTGCTTGAAGACCACAGGCCACTTCACGGCCAGTGGTCATGACCACGGTCCGTAGAAGTGGCTGTGAAGATGACTTGGCCATGTGGAGGTTTAGCAAGGTCAAGGGAGCTACTTCCTAGAGCACCACGGGCCGTGGTCCCCTTTCACGGTCCGTAGAAGTGGACTTGGTCCCTGACAGGGATGCCCAAGTGAGGGGTTTTTAAGTAATTTTATTTTAATACTTTATTATGTGGGGCTGATTTTAAATGGTTTATATCATAAATATAAATAGTTTCAAGTCTTAAAACACTTCATTTACTCCTTTATTCAAAACACCCAAATCAAAACCCCAAAGTTCTTCCTCTCTCAATATTTCTCTCTCTAACTCAAGGAAGAAGAAGAAGTGAAAGCTAGGGTTTGGATTCAAAGCGTTTTCTTAATAAAATTTCTTGGGGAATCTTAGTAAAGGTATGGTGATCCTTCATCTAGGGTTATTTTTCACCCTAGAGTCAATTTCAAAGAAGTTTTCAAAGTTCATGAAAAACCAAGGGTTTTACTCAATCTCATGGGTTCTTTCTCCAAACGATTTCAAATGGTTTCTAATGTCATATATTGATTGTATTGATGTTTAATTGGTGATTTATGATGAAAATATTCCATGAACCCATGATTTCTCTCAATTCCTAATTTGTTCCTTTATGAAGTGGGTTTGTTGATTATGAAGGCTTATGATTGAAATATGTCTAAATTGCGTTGGGATATTGAATTGTATCATTATATATGCCTTAATTATTTTAAATCATTGGTTTATTTATGATTTTATATTTATGGCCTTGAAGGCAAGTTTTGACAAAATTACATGTTGAAGTAGAATTGTGCTAGAGATGCTGATCCACTTGAAAGGTGGAGGTGTTTACTTACTATGTATATGAATGTGAATTCAATGAGGTTGACGGAATCATGTCTTGAAGTTAATTGTGTTGTTATTGAAAGGCTAATTCTCAATTTGACATTTATGTATGATGATGATGTAATGTGAAGTGTTGTCTTCTATATATTGTACATCTTGGATTGGTAGGCTTAGGCATCCTTTCTTGGGAAATGAATGTATCTTGACTTGATGAATATGAATCGATAGGCTATGGCATTCCTTTCATATATGAGTGATGAATGTGTCTTGACTTGATGGCTACGAATTGATAGGCTTTAGGTATTCTTTTCATAAATGATCTAATGTAATGAAGACTCTAGAATCGATAGGCTAGTGGAATTACTTTCTTAATGAGTCAAAGTACCATGAATCGATAGGCTAGTGGCCTTCCTTTCATGAGTATAAGAATGAAATGAGGGGCAATGAATCGATAGGCTAGTGGCATTCTTTTCATGAGGACCCTAGAGTTATCCTTAAATGTACCATGGATCAATAGGCTTATAGCATTCCTTCCTTGGTAATGATGTATCATGGGTCGATAGGCTTATGGCATTCCTCCCTAGTATACTAATGTAATGTGAATGAATTAATCTATGGGAATGTAGGCAAAGCACCGAGCGGATATGGTTAGATGGAAACTCTCCCAATGTTAGGTTAGAGTTCCAAGGAACATCTTCCTATCCCATAACTATGTGCCCACATAGGATATTAGCCAGCGGATTTCATCCGAGCTAATGTTACCATTTTACCTTAAGCAAGTGGAACACCTCTTTACGGTGTGGGGTTATATGACACTGGATTCCATGTCTAGCTTGCAAGGTCTATGTTGGTTAAACACTTATTATCATCATGTGAGATGTGCATTATGGTTTCTTGTGAGGTTCTATGAAGTGTAGGTGGTAGTATGGGATGCCATCTATGCATTGCACTAGTAGGCTTTGAGAGGATCATAGTGAGTTCTCTAAGTCTTAATGACTAATGTATGAAAATCCTCTAAATGAAGCAATTGAAGAATTTTGACTTTTAAATGCTTAATGTGATTTGCATGCCATACTTGGGTTATATTATGAGTTATTTTCCCTTGTCATGCCTTATGAAATGTTATGTCTCTTTTATATGGATATGGTGTAAAGGTGAAAAGGAATGGATGGTAAGTTCACTTTTGGTGACCTTAATGTGGTGCCTTGGTGTGGATGGTGGTATGGGACGTTATCCATGCATTTCACAAGGTATAGCATGAAGGTTACTTGAAGTGAAGGTCTAAGGTAAAGGTAATGGTTTACATGATGATATTGTCTAAATGTGGTATTACGACTTGAATGATGATTATACTTGTATAGTATGTCTCTTATGCTATTGTACATGATATTTCCAAAAAGTGGCATAATGCATGGTTTCCAATCAAAATGTTCCTTTTTAAAGCATGTTTTTGCATTGTCATCATACTAAGTACATTTTTGTGTGCTAACCCATATTTTCCTATTTTTACTACAAGTGTAGGTTCCGACAAGTGATTGGTTCTAGCTAGGATTGAAGTGCTTGGATGGAGTTTCCCTCCAAGACTTGGTATGTCCTCATAGGCCGAGGACAAGGACTCTTATTGTTTTCTAGTTCTTTCTTGTTTTAAGACTATTTTTAAGACTTCGATTGTAAAGGGCCGTGACCCTATCTTGTTAAAGTTTTGTCTAAGATGGCCATGTGAGACTTAGTCTTCCGCTGTGTCTTTTGAAAGATTTCTATGAGTATTGAATGTTTTGAATGGTATGGTTTTAAATATAATGTTTTAATTCTGCACTAATTTCATTATTGAATGCAATGAATGACTATGAGGCTTGTATAAGACCCTTCGGGGTCGAATATGCCGTGTTATGACTAGGGGGTGCTCTTGAGTTGTGACATGGGATAAGGAGATTAATACTAGAAACCCGGACTCTACTTCGTGAAGGCTTCCATATCATGAAATTACTTTGGAAACCCGGACTCTACTACGTGAGAGCTTTCATCTCATATACAATATCCACTCGGTGTTAAGCATAAATTCCATGGAATAGTCATTTCATACTTGACTTCATTACTCGTGAAAAGGTGACCTTGGACAACCAATTCAAGCTAGTTTCATTAATTAGTCTTTGATTTAATTAGGTGAGAAAGCCTTTCAACCTAAGAATCCTTTCTATGTGAGAAAATCTTTCACATCATGATAGTTTGTGTTTTAGTGAGAATGTCTTTTCACAACACAATATCATCATTGGTACTTTACTCTCAAAGCACACTTAAAACATTTGCATAGATTTCATAAACAACGCATAAGTCCATAATTCACCTCCTTGACGTCAAAACCCAATTTCAATCATTAACTCTTAGCAAACATGGGTTAGATATGGATTTCATCATAAATTCATGTAAAACTAGTAATACATGCTCAATTTCATAAAACTCTTCCTTGGAGATCAAAATCCCCCAACATATGGTTCATAACTTGAAAACATAAGGATCACATGGATTCATAGGGGAATTCATCATAAAAGCTTTTCAATTCATCAATCATGCATAGAGGATCATAATTAACTCATTCAAATCAATAATAAAGAGAACCCATGATAACAGATGAAAACCCTAACTCAATTGGAGAATTCTACCTTTTGAAATAGAGAGATTTAGGAACTCCATGGATAAAAGGAATCCATGGATGAAAACTATCATACCTTGAGTTCAAAAGCTATCTTTCAATGGAGGAATTGGAACCTTAGCTTGAAACACTTGGTGAACCCTTATTATTCTTCTTCTTATTCAAGTTTCTAGAGAGAGAATATTTGGAGAGAAGTTGGTTTCTTTTTGTGAAATTGGAAGAATGAAATATGGGGTGAATTTGGAGGTTAAAAGGTTTATATAGGGGTCCAAGACATAGGCAAAATGACATAGTATAGGACTTAATTAATTAGAAAAAGACCCAACTGCCCCTAAAATAACTGCCAGCAGCCCATTCACGACCCCCAATCGATGGGCCGTGGTCTAACCCATGGTCCATCCTGGTGGACCGTGGTCTAACCCACGGCCCATCCTGGTGGACCGTCAACCAATGTCAGAAAGTTGATTTTGGGGCCTCAAACCACAAGCCTCGACCACGGACCATGGTCTGATATACGGTATGTGGGTCAGGCCGTGATCCTGAGCCCCAAGACCATCTTGGGCAGGGCCATCCACGGACCACACCTATGGTCTGTGGTTCCATCCACGGGCCGTGGGTGGCCCTCGTGGCTAGCACCTACATTTTCCCCAAAGTTGTTTATTCTCCCTTTTTTGGATACGGGGTGTAAGAGATTCTCTAACCGACAACCATTACTATGAGCTATGTGATGATACAACGTCTACCCCACGCTGCCAGAAATGTCCTATACTTTGTCGGAGTATAGAACCTACTACTAAGTGGATCCACTAAGCAATAAGGATTCATCTAAAAAGTATGATCCTTTACCCATGTTGGCATACATGGTTTATGGGGGTTGTGAGTTGTCTGAACTCTCCCCCATATCGGTGCTCAATACTACTCCCAATAATATATATACTCATGTTCAATGTTTAAAAACATAACTCTTCCTCTGGTTTGAAATAATTGCTCAAACTACCCTCATAAAAGAGGTAACTATTCTTGAAATATCTTTTGAACTCCTAACTCATTTTGAAATCTCAGTTTCTCTTTTATCAATGTGAAAATTAATACATTTGGGAATACTTAGTTCCCTTATACTCTTGCTCAATTCATATTTAAAAACACTTTCTAAAAAATATATCAAAATCATATTGTGATATGATCATTAATCACTCGGAAAGTCTTACTGCATAAACATTGATGGTATATACAGATACCATACTGCTTAAATATTGATGGCATACTAGATACCATATTGCTTAAACATTGATGACATAACTAGATACCATATTGCTTAAACATTGATGTCATACTAATCATGTTTAGAAACTCTTTCTCAAAACTTATCTTAACTTCCTCAAAAACTCAGTTTAAAACTCAAGTGTTGGCTTTAAAAAACTGCTCAAGATTTATAACTTAAAATAGAGTTCATGCTAAAATATAGACATGAACAAATAAACTCAAGGATCTTAAAAACAATATAAAAACTCAATAATTAGGAATAGAATTTTTTAAAATAAACATGAACTCAACAACTTAAAATCAACTTATCTCAAGAATACTCAAATCTGAGGAAAGAATCCTACATTACTCTTTTACTGATATGAAAGTAGATGTAAGGCGTGAGGACAAACTAGTCCAACACTATGATAGCCTTACATACCTGGAAGAACAAGTTTCTTGAAGAATCTTGAAGAAGAACTTGATTAGAAGCCTTGAAACCCTTTCCCGAAGGTAAACGATCAAGAAAACCTTTCTTGAGATTTTTTACTTAGTTTCTTGAAATCTCTATGGCCAAGAATTATGATTTTCATTAGTGATTCATAATTGTATGGAGGAATTTGAGTTGAAAAGAATGGAATTCTTGGAGAAATACTTACCTTGAAGAAGAATCTTGAATGGAGTCTTCTACTTTGATTTTTTTCCTTAGGGTTTTGCCCTAGGGTTTAAGAGAGAAGAAAATGATGGATTAAAAGATGACAATCTGATTGTTTTGAGCCTTTCATTAGTCAAGAAATTCGTTTCGGGTTTTTTTGGAGGTAAAAAGTCAAAAACGCCCCTTTTTAATATTTTCCCGTCGGCTAATTCGTAACAGCACTGTATCATGTTACTAAAATAGTCATACCTTTTTACTGAGAAATTGGATTGACGCAGAATTGGTGGCGTTGAAAAGTAGATTCAAATAGCTTTAATTTGATAGGTTATGGGCCACGTAACAGTTTATATTCTAAGAGATATGGTCGTTTGAAGTTGACTGAAGTAGAAGCTTACATCAAAACTAAATCAATAAGGAAACTTCAAGAATACTTTTCAAGAACTCATCAAGAAATTAAATTGCTCAATATTTATGGATAGATTCGCAAAATAAAGTCATGATTGGCGTGTGGGTGAATAAACCGAACACTATGAAAGCTTACATACCTCAAAGAACTAGGTTCTAGGAGAAATCTTGAATTTCTTGAATAAACGCTTAAAACTTTGAATTTTTTCTCCTCTTGAATCTTCTCTCTAAAACCCTCAACGTTTTTGGGGATGAATGAAACTGATTCTAATCAGTTTAGACCCTTAATTGGGTGTAATTCCCATTTAGAATAAGTGGGAGTGAGGAAAAGACTAAAATACCCCTCCTATTTTCGGGTAACTTTCCTTAAATGGATAGTCTGACTTCAAAAGGGCATATCTCCCTCATATCGGTGGCATTGGAAAGAGGACTCAAAGATCTTTCTTTGGTATCTTGTGGGTCTCCTAACTCATCCTGTACTGAAAGTTATGATCGTTTGAAGTTGACCCAAAACTTAAAAGAACTAAGGAATGACTTGAATGAATTCTCTTTAATTCTTTTTGGAACTCAAGGCGCTATATCTAGTGACCTGACCTTAATGCTTAAGAAATTTTAAATTTCTTCGTAAAATCCTACTCACAACGAAGAAGGGTTCGAGTCTTAGTTCAAAAAAAAATTGGGGTGTTACACCATCTATTAAAAATAATTATCATGACTATATTATCATATTATAAGTAAAAGTAAAAATCTATTTTTGAAATAGTGGACTTAACATCAAAATTAAAAATTCAATGGACTACATTGATACCCGTTGTTTTCGCAAAATTAGGAAGAAATTCCTTCCTTTGAGGGTAAAAGAATAAAAAATGGAAAAAAAAAAAGAAATATCTTACCCCAAACATGTGCCCTTTTCATATTTTATTATTATTATTATTGTCTCTTGCACAACTTGATCTATTAATTTTATTAGAAATAATAATTCAAAATATGTATATTTGTCACCGTTCACTCAATATGTGAACACTAATTATTAAATTCTCTCTCAAATGAAAACACAAAAGAAAGATATTAATTAAAGAAATAAAACAATAAAAATAAATGAAAATTCACGCGCACGATATATAGAAGTTCTCTGTGTGAAGCAAAGTACATACCTAATTACACATTTCTATGTTCTCTTCTTTTTATCTTTAATAGAAAGTCACTATCTAAATTTCAATGCTAAGAACTTCGGTGAAACATATCAATTTATTGTGGATGAATCATTTATGAAAATTTTAAATGATCTCAAATTGTCACAGAAAAGAGATCCCTAAGAATTTATAAGGAGTGAATGATTGTGATTTGTGACCAAAGAAACATTAAGGTTGAAATTGTTGTGACTATTTGTAGGAAATTAGTCTTTTTTTAATAAATACAATATGAAGGTTAATTAAAAGGGTATTAATGTTCTAAAATGAAACAAATAATATTGAAATATGTATGTGATAAAATCGTAAGGGGAAAATATGAGCGTGAATTGATGAATGATTTGCTACAATTTGTTCACAAACTCATTCTTATGTGGTACCTCGAAATTCATTGAATTTCTATCTTAATCGACTATTGCAAATAACATTTGAGATTTTTAAAGAAAAAGAAGAGTAGAAAACCTTAAAAAAAATAGTAGTTTAAAAATGAGAGGGAACCCCTCTATTTATCAATAACAAATAGTAGTATGAATAAGTGTTAATTGTGCCTTATCAGAAAAGTCACAACCTTTCGAAAAAGTCATTGCTCATCGAAAAAGTCACATCCCTATGAAAAAGTCACAAGTCATCGAAAAAGACACATCCCTATAGAAAAGTCACAACCCTTTGAAAAAATCACAATCTTCGAAAATGTCATAACCCGTCAAAAGAGGCACAACCTTTAAGAAAATGGCGTCTTAATAGATTCATTTCAAATTTAGCTTCTACGGTTATTTGTTATGTACAGTATTTAATGCCTAAAACGGCATCATATGTGTTTATCCAGTTTTGATGCCATCTATTTTAATGATTATTTTTTTAAATCAATGAGTTGGTATATATGTATTTCCATTTATTTATCTTATTATATATGTGAGAACCAATTGGACTCAAATGTCTTCCCACTTGTATTTCGAATGGGCCATCGAGGCCTACTTGAGTTAATTTCGTCAAATTGGATTGGTGCAGAAGAAAAGAATGCTAATATCGTGGGTCAAAGGCCAAGCTAAAAGTTCGCGGCTTAACAAATGGGTCAAAGACCCGAACAATTTGAGTCTCCAAATTCGGGTTATTCTAAACCTATCTTTAGTACAATTTCTATACTAATAAAATTACTCGCGCCTCGCGCGGGAATTTAATATCACAAAATTATAAAATAATACTTAAAACCTATTAGTCATTAAAACTTCAACACTTTATTATCTTACATAAAAGATTACGTAGTAACGAACTACAGGAAAATGATAATTATAATATCTTATCAGTTATCATTCAATCAATCATCTTTAATTTGATTTTATAATTTATTCTTTTGCTTCCACGAACTATTTGATATTTTTGGGGAATGGAATGAACATCAACCTGAGATATTAAATTTTCTAATAAATAAATAATCATTGTTAAGGGATAAATAAAGTTTAAAAGGCTGAAAAGAGTGAACAAATATTTTAATTCTAACGTCTAGAAAGTTCAGCCTTGCATTTTGCTTTACATATATCATTTTAAAGTTCTCCATTCAAATGTATCATAAGTAATTATTAAAATGGAAAATTAAAGTGAGAATGTATCATATTGGTCAAAAATTCAACTTATTATATATACTTGAAAGGGTAAAATATTATACAAAATTATTTGGTTTGTCTGGGTGTTTTTTAAAAATCAACATACCAGAGTGATGAAGTTCAATTTGAACCTACACTTCTATTCCAATCGCAATGTGCAGAAACACATTTATTAGTTCAAGAAAAATATTTACAAGTTGCAGAAAACTTGAGAATCTGTCCATACTTTATATTGAATATGAGCAATTAATTTATTGTGTAGTTATCTATATCTTTGGAATTAAAAGAGGCTCTAGTCTAGTCATATTCCTCTATAAGTCATCCGGCACTTCCTTGAACCCATGTCAAAAATTTATTAATTCTTGTTTTATTTCCTTGGTTCACTTCGCACATCAAGGTGTGATAAAGGTTTTAAAGTCTTTATGTCCTTACAATGTCATACCAAATTTGATTTTTGTCTTCAAGAGATGGTGGTATAGATCTTTAAGGGATTTTTTAATTGTACAATCAACAATTTCAGTAGAGAAAACTTGCGTGAATGCTCAATTAACGTATGTTATTTAATCTATACTAACAAATAGTTATAACAATAACTTTGCAGAAACATAAACAACAAAGTTTAAAACATGTACTCAAAAACAACAATTAATATCATAAGCATAAATTAATGATTGTATAAGAACACACCAAGATCTGTAACAATAGAATGAAAAAGAAAGAAAAAACTGATTCCACTGACTGCACAATGTCCCCTCAAGGAAATTATTTCTCTCTAGTACACGAGGTTTAAATGAATAGATCCTCTCAGGATAGAGCAATTCTATTCACTAGTGTATTGATACAAAAATAATGGTGTCAATGAGCCACTCAACATGACAAAAGTACACGAATATTTAATTGTGAAGAAGAAGAAGAAGAAGAAGAACAAGAAGAAGGAGAAGGAGAAGAAAGAGAAGGAGAAGAAGGAGAAGAAGGAGCAGGAGAAGGAAAAGAAGAAGCAGAACAAGAAGAATAAGATCACAACTTTTCATAATTAGTTATTTATTTCGATTATAATTTAGCTATCTTTATTTTTTTATTCATATAATTATTATTTTATTCTATTAGTTGTAACATGAATAAATCTTCTAGTAAAGTTGCCATTTTTTTTAATTTCAATAGTCTCTTTACTTTTGCCATTTCAATTACCAAGTCTGGAATGAATTTCAATAATTCTTATCACTTGCTTAAATTCTCTATACAAATTCAGAGGTTCTTTTCTTGAAGTAAAATCAAATGTTCATTTACTTAACACATTTTCTTAATAAAATAGGAAAATGGTTTAAGATTTTCAATTTTAGCCACATAAATGATTTATCAGATAACCGCGTGTTAGCGGACACTTCAAATGCCTTAAAAACCTTCTTGAAGTGTAAATAAGAATCTTCCACCCTTTTCTCTAATTTTTTAGACTTAATTCTGTTAAAGTTTTTAAAATCAAGTTTTCTAAATTTATTTTAAATAATTAAGTGGCGACTCCTTTAAAAATTGATTTTTTTCTTTTAAAGTTAAATCGATTTTAAAAACCGATTATTTCTTTAACACATAATATTAATCATTGCCAAGTCTAACTTATTCTTTTCAAAATGCTCCCTGCTTAGTTTTAGAGTCCATCAATTGTTGTCTGATTCATAGAAACTAAGAACAACGTGATCCAGCAACCACATATTTTTACGGATAAATCAGTTTCAAGATTCGTTGTTCCCCCTACCAATGTTCCTTAGTATATTCAATAGTTGGATCAAGTGGTACAACATGTTTCAATGCACGCTTATCAGTTTCACTTTCATCCTCACCTTCTTGACTTTTGAAAAATAATCTCACTTGCTTCCCCTTTTACATGCACTACATCCTCCCCACCCCTTTTTTTTTCTTCTAAATGACACATTCCTTTTTCTGTGAAGTGAGTGAAAGGAACTTTTGTTTATCTTTAGGCATATGCTTTTAGAAAACAATATCTATGAATCAATATTGCTTGCTTCTTTCAGCTTCACCTGCAAAATAGTTTAAGGGTTAGTCTTCGGAATCTAGACAAGCTTGAGTCCTTTCTTATGATCAAAAAGATGAATTAGACTGTACTAGCATACAAGATACCACTTACTACAATATATAGATATATACTACATAACCAAACATTGTTTATAACTTTTTTTGTGAGGTAAATAAAATATTTATCAGCAAAAATAACAGTCCCTCAGTAGCTATCAGAAGGAATCAAGCAACATATAGAACTAATATGCATCAACAAGGAACATGACAAGAATTTCACTATTGCATCAACTTAGCAACAGAATTTAGATGCAAAATAGTTTGGAACCATAAAATTTTAATATAGGTCCGCGTGATGGAATTTGAGAAATGTTATCTGCTCTTCTCTTTATAGTATCACTCTCAAAGAAGTATCAGACTTCAACAATTTAATTACAGTAATCAACGGGCTCAAGTGATAGGTTGAGGGCAGATGTTCTCAGCACAATTCCTTCTACTTCTGCTTAAGTGGGCATCTTTCTTTCTGATCAACTGAAGGCTGACCCAGATATTAAAATACATTGTGTAAAAAGAATAAAACTAAGTTGATGGTCACCTAAGTAAGTGAATTTCACCAATAGGTGTGCTCTTTACTAACTCTTACCCTTGACCCCATATTAGCTATCCCTGATGTATTCTATCTATTAGATGAGGGTTGGTAGCCTCAAATTTCAATTGTATAATCTATTTTCTCATTTGTTACCCCCTTGTTCAGTCAAGTAGGAATAAGGCAAGTTCTAACATAGGCCTTCGTTAAAAAAGCAATCAAAGTGAAGAGAAAAATAATACATGCATAAATAATATTCCAGAATTACGAGTTATTAGGTTTACTTTTTTAATTTCTCATGGTTCCTATAACTCTAATTGTAGATTTAGCTACTCATGCTTGGCTGATAACAATTTATATTGATTTTGTTAAGATAAATCATGCACTTACAATTAGAGTAGTTGACTTTCGAAATCTTGAATCGATAAACAAAAGATGTAATAAACCAATGATTCAAGAATTAAAATGAAAAAGTGTTTCACAAATTAATTCTCAAAACCAAAGTTCCAAGTTGTACGAATTGTCTAACATCAAAAATAAATTTTAAAAAGATGACTATTTATAGAAATCTAATCCTAAATAAAATAAACTAAGAAAACATAGAAAAAGTAGGACTTGGCAGTCGCTTCTACGATTCATGTTCTACCGCTCGTAGGTAGTCCTACCTCTTATAGATACCTTTCATGGAAAATAGCTTCCTTAATATTTCTCTAGACTTTTTTACCGACAAGTTTTACGACTCACATCTTGCACAGCCCGTCTTGGTTAATTGTAGTCCAAGTATAAGAACTCAACATCTCTAATCTTTTCTACAACCTAGACCTATGGTTCGTAAAAGTTCCTACAGCTTGTAGTCCAGTCTCATGGTCCAATACTTTTCTCAAAAACTCTAGTCCTTATCTACAGTTCAATCCTACGGCTCGTAGAAAAGTCTACGGCTCGTAGATCGACTCGTAGGAATTAATAAAGTTTGTTGCTTCACTGCTTTCTTCAACTTGAACTGCCAAAATCTATTTTCCTCCAAAACATATATAAAACACCACCGAATCTACTAACAAGTGCCTCGAGTCGGTTCCCCCTTTCCTTCACCACAAGCTGGAGCACACTCTTCGCCAGTTTCTAGGTTATCAACAAGACAAGAACCGTAAATATGCAGTACATAAATGGGATACTTATTCTTTATCATGACCTTCTTTAATTAAAAATAATCAATACACATACGAAGCGAACAATCTTTCTTTCAAAAAAACAAAACTGGAGCACCCCATAGAGAGATACTCGTTTGTATGTAACCCTTATCTAACAAGTCCTTCAATTGATCCTTTAACTCCTTCATTTCTGGCAGAGCCATACCATAAGGAGAAGTGGAGATATGTTTCATTTCTCAGAGAAGGTCAATTCTGAATTCTATTTTCCTTACAAAAGGAACACCAGGAATATCATCAGGGAACACTTCTGGAAACTCGTTAACAATGGAAACTGACTCAAGAGTAGGGATTTCGGAATCCGTATCCCTAACTCAAACAAGATGATAAATGAAACCTTTTAGAAATAATATTTCTACCCTTAAGACACGAGATAAACCGACCTATAGGTGCTGAATTTCTACCCTTCCATTCTAAGACAAATTCATTCGGAAACTGAAATCTAACCACACTAGTTCTACAATCAATGTAAGCATAAAAAGAGTGAAGCCAATCCATATAAAGAATAACATCAAAGTCTATCATGTCTAACTTCACGAGGTCAACTAAGATGACCTTAGGGAAAATGAAATTGGCAATCTCTATAAACTCGTTTAGTAATAATAGAATCACCAACAGAAATCGAGACTGAAAAAGGTTCTAAAAGAACCTCACGACTAACATTAAACTTCATAGCCACATAAGGATCACAAAAGACAATGTAGCACATGGATCAACAAATTCATATACATTAAATTGAAAGACTCGTAACATACTAGTCACCACATCTAGAGAGCTCTAATGATCTTCTCAAGTCTGAAGAGCATAAAATTTGTTATGATGTGGAGCACTACCTGAACTAGAATAAGCACCATGTTGAGTCGGGAGACCAACCTTACCATTTTTATCTTGTGAAGAGCGATTCCTCATTCTATGATCATTCTTCCCACAATAATAGCAAATACTGGTACCAACTAAGCATTTTCCTAGATGCCTTTTTCCACACTTTTTGGGAAGTGGGGAATGAAGACCCACTAGAACCACCTCTTTGAGGTTTATGGTAGGACACCCTATCCTTGTTGAAATTTTGACCCAAGTATTTGGCGAATTCGTATAGGAGAACTTTTGCCAAAACTAAGAACACTTATTTTCACCGAACTTCGAGTGAGAAAAATCACCACCATCCGTCCTAGCCCTCTATGATTCTCTAGACCTTTCCTTGCGCTTTTCCTCCTCAATTTGTTGAGAATGAGTCATCAACCTTGAGATATCCATTTCTTTTATTAACATAGTAGTTCTACATTCTTTGAGAACCATCTCGAACACACCCCAAACAAACTTACTCATCCTTGACTTAGAGTCGGCAACCAATATCGAAGCATACTTAGACAATTGAGTGAAGTTCAAAGATTACTCATTCACACTCATGTTGCGTTGCCTCAAGTTGATAATTTTTTGCACATTCTCCTCCCTCATCTCAAGGGGAAAGAACTTATCAACAAACACCATTTTAAACTTTTCCCAATCCAAAGAAACTGCATTAATAGCCCTCTCCTCCTTCATTAAGCAAACCACACTTAATCAACCCCTTTAAATTGATAATCGTCCAAGTGAACCTTTTCCACCGGAGTCACTCCCATGATATCCACAATCTTTTGGATCCCTTCAGCAAACTCTTGGGGATCTTCCTCCACTTTAGAGCCATGAAATTCTAGAGGATTCATTCTCATAAAGTCTATTATCATTACTGCTTCCATACCCACATTTGGGTTCATGGGAACTACAACCTCCCTATAATATTCTACCATCATGGCTTGAGCCAACACTTGAAATGCGGCCCTAAACTCAGAATGCTAGACTTGCTCGGCCAAAATATCAACCAAAGTTTTGTGAAGATTTGTGTTCCTTCTCATTGAAGCTCTTCTGGGAGGTATGTTCTAAAAATGCATAGAACACGAGTTAGAAGGAAACCTTATAGTGTTCAAATCTATCGCACAAATGAGGAGTACGAAAGAAGTGAAATGTTTCTTACATACCTCGTAGTCTTTTATTCACAAATATGGCGCGTTTTACACTCATGAATAATACTCTACTAAACGCGATTGTCAGACACCTAGGACTCTTTAAAACATGGCTATGATATCAAGTTTGTTACAACCCAAGCTACACCCTAGATGTGACATGGTGAATAGAGTCCTGAGAGACCCTAATTAAACCACTTGACATAAGCAATACTAAGAATTAAAAGAAAGCATGATAATAGTCTTAATCAACCTCATTTATACCAACAGAGTACAATTCGCTGAAACGTCTAATGTCTGATGTAAGCCTTTATCATCATAGTAAGTGGCTAGCATAAACCCCTAGCTCATGAAATAGTTTGAAAACCAAAATGGCATGAAAGTAAAAACATCATAAGTTTTCATGCCCTCAGAACATGAAGACTCACCAAAGAAACTCAATAGCAAAGAAATACAACTAGCCACAGTTGGATGGAGGAGCGTCGACCCCATATTATAAGATAATATAGGCACACAAAAATAGTATGTGTCAGTTTATGAAATGTATCGAGTATGAGAGAGTGCATAAAAATAGACATGAACATGATACATGTGTAAAATATGATAGTGCATAACCGAGTATAAGATAACAAAACATAATAAGGTAAAATCATAAGACATAAGACATGGTCAATGCAACTCTTGAGAAAACCCTTTTCATAAGTTAAAAATCTAAGCCTTAAAGGAAAAAGGAACATAATCATTTGTAGGATAGGTTATTGATAACCGACATAGACCATGTGAGTTATAACATGAAATTTGGTGTCTTTCCCACACCAAAAAGAGATGTCCTACTTTGACAAGATAAGGGCTATGAACTTTTAGCTTAGTTGTATCCATTAGCAATATCTTTCAAAGACCAATCCTATGGGGGCATGTAGTTAGGGACAAGGAGATTGCTACTAAAGACTAAATCCTCTACTAATAGTATAGCCTCCATCTCAAAGTCCTCTTGTTGCTAAGTAAACTCCCAATAAAAATAAGCATAATTATATCATAATCATCATTTTTGGAAAGATAAAAATCTAGTAATATCAATCCAATCATAACTTCATAAAATAGAATAGCTCCTTTCAACATCATGATTTCATAACAGGTTCATAAGGCACTTGTCAAAAGTATCGAAATTCATGGTTCACCTTTCATATAGAAAATACTTCAATTAAGAAGCAACCCATTCATAAACATATGAATACTTATTTAAAACATCCCTTCTTCATAAATTCCTCAATTTCATGATGCATGCATAATCCCAAAACATAGTTCATATTCATAAATAGGCATAGGGCATGGGCTAAAATGAAATTCATTGAATACATACAATTTAGATAGAATGATGCTTACTAAGATGAAATGCAGTGAATTAAATCATAAACAATTGAACCCATGAAGAACATGCAAAACCCTATAAATTTGGGTGAAATTCATGGAAGAGAATTGGAGAAATCTTGGGACTCAATGGATGAAAGAATGCATTGATAAAGCTCTTCATACCTTGGGTAAACAAGGCCGTAAGAATTTCAAAAGGAAGAGACCTTGAAGCTTGAAACCCTAGTTTTTTCCTAGAGAGCTTGAGGGAGAATTTGGAGAAGAAGTCTCACGCCCCAGATTCAAGGGGTGCAACTGGCTCCTAATGCCAAAATTCAAGCTCGAGCCGACCCTGTTGAACCATTTACTACTAATGCATGGCAACCACGCGCAATCAAAAAAACAAACAAGTATATCTCAGCTTAAAATTAAGTCGTCGGCCGGCAAGGCCCCTGTAAACAGATCTATAAAACAAACAGCTACTCCCAAGAGTTCATATAAAGAAATAGCCAACTAGAACAGAAGTCCTGATTGGGTCGTCGAGGCCACAATGATCTCTACACTGAAACTGAAAGCAGGTATATATCAAGACAATACATCAAACTACTAACAATCTTCACCAAACCAACAAACTAGGACAGCATGGCCATAACGACTTTTACTCATAACCCCCTCGATACTACAACAAGGCAGGACCATAATCAACACACAAAAATAGAAGATACCATGACAATCTGATAAAAGATATGTATTTCCATCGCAAATTGCCATTTACAGCTTATCAAAGCTAGACTCGATAAAAGAAGGGTCTTACCTTGATCTTAAGTTCGTAATACAACTCAAAACCTTAAAATATACCCACCTCCTTGCTTTCCCAACACCAAATTATGATATGCTATGAAATCGATAAAACAAATTATACTAGGATGACGAGCTCAACGCGTCTGCTTGAAAATGAAGAAAATTCGAAGAAGATGATATATACAATGTTCCTCCGACCTAGGGCCCCACCTCACGTGTCTGCTTGTGCAGTCTCGTAAAAATATAGATATCTCTCTATTTTGAAGTCGTATGAACGAACGGTTTGATGCATTGGAAACTAGACTCGTAGACCTTTGATTTGATGGGCTCGTGGGCCCCATAACTCTTTATAGATTGGGAGAAAACCTCTGAGACATTTGACCCATATTTCAGAGAAATCTTTAAAAAGGAACTTACGATAACTTTCGTCAACTTTTATTTTGCCACTTACCTAACATAAAAACTTGAGATACAACCCTTGAACACTTAAAATATGACATACCACATCATTCTTAATTTATTACCCACCCTCCTTGTCTTTTCACGAAGATATGAGTTAATTTAGACGTTTCGAAAAGTTAGGGTGTTACATCCTTCCCCCCTTAGGAACATTCGTTCTCGAATGAAAAATCTGAGTCACGTGGTTAAGTCCTTAGGAGTAGCCAAAATTTAGGCAGAGTATCCTTTGTAAATGTAACTATCCAGAACCTGAAATGCAGAAATTCTAACTTAGGCGTCTCACAGGATGACATAACTAGCTAAGCACTATAGCTCCGCAATAACAGTGTGAGGAAAAATACAACAACAACAACACTAATAATAAGCAACAATATAAAAAAATCAGATAGGTATCTTACCTCACTGCACTAATATAAACTGATATGCCATCACCCTAGGGTATGAAACAAGTGAGGATATTTGGACCTCATGCCATCCTCAGCCTCCCAGGTCACCTCTTCTCTATTCTTATTTCTCCATAATACTTTAACCGAAGCCACCTCTTGGGTCCTCAATTTATAGACCTGCCAATCTAATATGGCAACTGGAGTTTCCTTATAGGACAGCTCATCTGTGATCTGAACATCCTCAACTGGGATAACCCGAGAAAGGTCTCCTACGCACTTCCATAGCATTGATACTTGGAAAATTGGATGAACAGATTCTAGCCCCGAAGGAAATTCTAACTCATAATCCACTCGTCCTACCCTCCGAAGGATCTGGTATGGTCCAATGAATCTTGGACTAAGCTTACCTTTTTTGCCAAATCTCATAACAGCCTTCATAGGAGAGACTTTTAAGAATACCCAGTCATCGACACAAAATTCTAAGTCCCTTCGTCAAACATCTGAGTATGACTTATGTCGGCTTTGAGCTGATAGCAACCTCTCCCGAATGAGCTTAACCTGCTCCACTGTCTGTTGTACTAAGTAGGGTCCAATCAACAATGATTCACCTACCTCAAACCATCCAATGGGGGATCTACATTTTCGCCCATACAAATCCTCATAAGGTGACATCCCGATGCTGGAATGATAACTATTATTGTATGTGAACACAATAAGAGGCAAGTGGTCATCCCAACTTCCCTTGAAGTCTAGCGTGCACGCCCGTAACATATCCTCAAGTGTCAAAATTATATGCTCAGCTTGGTCATTTGTCTGAGGGTGAAAGGTTGTACTAAGATTAACATGTGTCCCCAGTCTTTTCTGGAAAGACTTCCAGAAGTTGATGGTAAATTGTGCTCATCTATCAGAGATAATAGATATTGAGACACCGTGTAGCCTAACAATCTCTCTAATATAGAGCTCTGCATAGTCTTCGGCCATAAAAGTAGCCCTGACTGGGAAGAAGTGGGTAGATTTTGTCAAACTTGCGACGCAATTGAGGTAACCCTGTAATAAAATCCATATTAAGTACTTCTCACTTCCATAAAGGAATGGCTATCTCCTGAACTAGACCAACGGGCTTTTGGTGCTCAACCTTCACCTATTTGTAGTTAGGACACTATGCCACAAACTCAGCAATTCATTCTTCATCCCATGCCACCAATAGATCTCCTTAATATCATGATACATCTTCGTCGAACCAGGGTGAATAGAATAATGGGAATGATGTGCCTCTTTCATAATATGATGTTGAAGCCCTGCAACAACCGGAACACACAATCAACCACTATATCTGAGGACTCCATCTCCTGTTATATCAAATGCTAAAGACTGATGATCCTGAGCCTTGGCTCTGATCTTTGGCTCTGAGCTTCTCTAAGCTAGGATCCTCTTGTTGCCGTTATTTTACTTCTACAACTATAGATGATACAGTTGTGTCCTGAATTGTGAGCCCACTATCGTCTGCCTCTAACAATTTGACTCCCAAGCTAGCTAACTAATGAAGCTAACACGCTATCTATCTCTCGCTTCTCAACACCTAAATAGGATAAACTACCCATAGATCTTCGACTGAGGGCATCAGCTACCACATACTCATTTCCTGGATGATATAAAATATCCACGTTGTAGTCTTTCAGTAACTCAAGCCATCGACGTTGTCGCAGATTTAACTCCTTCTATCTAAATATATATTGAAGGCTTTTATGATCTGTGAAGATGTCAGCATAAACGCTATATAAGTAGTGTCTCCATATCTTTAACGCATGCACAACTACAGCCAATTCTAAATCGTGGGTTTGATAGTTCTTCTCATGCTTCTTCAACTACCTTGAAGCATATGCGATAACCTTACCATATTGCATTAGAACACATCCAAACCCATCACCAGAAGCATCACAGTATACCGCATAGCCTTCTGAACCCTCTGGCAATGCTAGAACTGGTGTTGATGTCAACCTGTCCTTCAGCTCCTGGAAATTATGCTCGTAAGCCTCAGTCCACTAGAACTTAGCTACTTTTTGAGTCAGCTTCGTTAATGGGGATGAAAGTGAAGAAAACCCCTCTACAAATATTTTGTAGTACCCAACTGACCCTAAGAAACTACGAACCTCAGTCGGAGTCATGGGTTTGGGCCAAGTCTATACGGCCTCAATATTTTGTGTATGAACCGCAATGCCAGCATCTAATACAATATGGCCTAAGAAAGCTATAGAGTCCAACCAGAACTCACACTTAGAAAACTTTGCAAAATGTTCTCGGTCTCGAAGAACCTGATGGACTGCTCGCATATGATTTGCATGCTTAGATTTGAACATGAATACACCAAAATATCATCAATAAATACAACCACAAACAAGTCTAGATATGGCCTGAATATACTATTCATCAGGTCCATGAACACTGATAGGGAATTAGTTAATCCAAAAGACATTACCAAGAAATCAAAGTGTCCATATCTGGTTCTAAAAGTTGTCTTTGAAACGTCTTTCTCTCGAACTCGTATCTGGTGGTACCTTGATCTTAAATCAATCTTTGAGAAGCACTCAGTTACAAGAATCAAACAAGTCATCGGTCCTCGAAAGGGGATATTTATTATTTATAGTCGCCTTATTCAACTGTCGGTAATCAATACACATTCTTAGTGAGCCATATTTCTTCCTCACAAATAACACTGGTGTACCCCATCGTGAAGCAATAGGCCTGATAAAGCCTTTATCCAGCAATTCTTTCAGTTGATCCTTCAAATCCATTAGCTTAGCAGGAGTCATTCTATAGGGAGGGATAGATATGGGTTGTGTACCTAGTAGCATATCGATAGCAAAGTCAATTTCCCATTCTGGAGGGATACGAGGGAGCTCGTCTAAAAATACATCTAGAATCTCATTAACTACCAGAATAGACTGAAGAGTCGGTGATTCTGCCTCTATATCATGAATGCGAACAAGATGATAAATAAAACCCTTAGTAATCATCTTCCTCGCCTTAAGATAGGAAATAAACCTACCTTTCGACGTTGTTGTATCGCCTTTCCATTTCGAATTGCCTCTCTTTGAAAGTGGAATCTAACAATCTTTGTCTGGCACTCAACATTAGCATAACAAGACACTAAGCAGTCCATACCCATATGGACGTCAAAATCGACCATCTCTAACTCTACCAGGTCTAAAGAGGTCTAACGGTCAATAGTTTCTACCATGCAACCTCGATAGACTCTCCTGGCAATAATAAACTCACCAACTGGTGTAGATACAATAAAGGGTCGATCTAATGACTCTGATAATATACATAACCTCCCCGCATAAACACAGTGGGAGCAAACAATCAATGCACCTGTCACAACATCTGGTAATGACTCTAAGTCATGTTAGTCAGCTAGTGAATATGTACGGTTCTGACCACTACCAGAACCAAATGCTCCCTCTCTACCTCCGCCTCTGCCTCTGCCTCTGCCTGCTGAAGTTTGCGCTCCATGCCTGTAGAGTGTGTTAATGAGGAGAAACCTACTACTGACTCGGTTGACAGACATATACCACCCTGACCTATGGTCGGGCAGTTTCTCCACTCATGCCCCTCCTGTCCACAAGAATAACAACATGTGGAACCCTGCCTGTACCTCCCGAAATGCATCCTACCGCAAGTAAAACAATGTGGCGGGGCTGTCCTAGCCTGGCCTAAACCCCTCTACTATTGAGAGCCTGAGGCTCGTGAACCCTCACCTGGGCCTGACTATCCCTGATGATGAAATCTACTACCCTGGAACTGCTGTGGTGGAGGACTAGGTGGCCTAATAGAATATCGGGGTCTGGGACCACCCTGAAAATCTTCTTGTGAACCAGCGGGCCTAGACTTGTTCTGTCTCTCTCTCAACCCTCTCACTCATATATGGTAGATGTCAGCGATCCTCTATGCCTTGTGCAAAGGTCTGAATTTGTGAGATATCCATATTATCATTTAGTGCAGCGGTAGAACAAGAGTCGATATAGTCTGAGTCAATCCTCCCACAAATCTACACACCATGTCATGCATCATATCAACAAATGCTGGTGCATATCTAGCCAATGAATCAAATCTCAGCCCGTACTCTCGGACACTCATGCTGCCATGTCGGAGGTTCAAAAATTGGTCCACCCGGCCATCCCTCATCTCTCGAGGCAAATAGTGATCTATGAAAGCTTCTGTAAAGATATCCCAAGTGGGTAGAGCTACATCTTTTCCCCTAGATCTATCCCAACTTTCGTACCACAATACTGCAATTTTGCGCAATTGAAATGTTGCTAACTCAACTGACTCCGTCGTTGAGGCATGCATGACTCTGAAGATCCTATGAAGTTGATCAACAAAGTAATGAAGGTCCTCTCTGTGATCTGTCCCTGTAAACTGTGGAGGATTCAAGGCACGAAATTTACAAACTCTCGAACTTCCAGATCCTTCAGAAGGTCCATCAACATCTCGTGCAACTGGCTGGCGTTGTGCAGCTACTAACTGTGCTAACATACATACTGCACTATTGAAATCCTGATCATATGGAATAAGAGGAACTAGAAGTGAAACTGTTGGTGGAACCGGAGGTCCTATAGCCCTCGGAGGCTCGTGAAGCGATGGAGAAGCTATAAGGGGCAGAGAAGATGTCTCCCCCTGGGTCTCACAATGGGCTACCTCCACCTGTGGTACCTTGTTGGTACCCTCACCTGCAACTGTATATAGCCCATGGCTAGTTGTGGTTTGTCTGGTGTCAGCCATTTCTATCTGCATACAAATATCAATTATAATCCAGAAACCTAAACCCTTAAGACAACGCTCTATAGCACGGGGTGATAAAAAGAAGGATAGGCATTCTAACATTCCCAGTAGCTTCTTGCTTATCGAATGTGGTTCACAACACATTTATAAACAAGAATCTACTAGACACGGCTTGCAGACTCCCTAGGATACGACGTTG
>JAJOOH010001030.1:0-41013 GCA_029582605.1 Solanum gracilifrons
AATTCATTTTAAGGTCGTTACATTATCCCCCACTTAGGAACATTCGTCCTCAAATGACACTTAAGACACATTAAAGGGGTAACGACTCAAGACTAGCAGCCAACAATCATGCATGCTATATCAATAAAATGCACATAACTAGGAGGAAACATCTACTCCACATCATATAGGCTCAAACAACTTAATGTAATTCATTAAAGTAGGCAAAACATCTACCAACTCATTATGCATCAAAGCATCACATTTCTCATTACATTGGAGGAACTTCCTTCTCCAAATCACATCAGGCTCATTACAACATATTTAGTCACATTATGCATTTTCCTCAGAAAATCACATTATGCCAGTCTTTCAAGAACAAATTTAAGTATCCTCAACAAGTCAACTCATTAAATATTTAGGCAACTCATCATAGATGCATATAAACATGGGGAACACAATTTGAAAATTCATTTTCTCAACTATACAAGAATTCAATTAGAACATGCAAAACATAAGGAGACTGTGGAAACTCATATTCACACAAGGCTCCAAATCATGCAACAAGCTACTAGGAACTCTAGGTCTGATGCTTGAATAAGAATAGAAGGGAAGGGATAAGGATATCAACACTCTCAACAACCATACTATTCAACATACCATCCCCATCTTAGGAGAAAATCCAAATAAGCCTATAATGATAAACAACATAGGAACCTCATCACAACATTCACATAATAAAGAACTATCAACATACCGGAGCTCTTAAACTAGGATGGTCCTCATCATGCAACTTTTGGTCACAACAACTTTACCAACACAGCTCTTGGTCTCAATGAGTCTACCACATCGGATATAAACTACTCAAAATCTATACACCTCATAAGGCGACAATCAAGAAATCCTAACTCATGAACATCAAGGACCCTCAAACACCTTACCATCTAAGCACATTGTCTCTCCCCATAGGGGTAAGCTTATACAAAATCTTTACATCATCATTCTTTCTATTCTAAAGTTGAAGCTAAACATCACTAAACCTTCACACACATCCCCCAAGGTGATTCTTAACCAAGGTAAATTACACTTATACTATCCTTGATGGAATCTACTCATTCTATACATCAACACTTTTCTGAAACACCTGTAAACTCATCATGACTTTCTACCAACGACACACATAACTATATAGCAACCCATTCATGATAAAGACTACCTCACAATATAACTTCTCAAATCTACCATAACAAGACTCATCCAGTCATATACCGACAAATGACCTCAGTACTCACCTTTTTCTCCCTCGATCCTTGCAGCAATAACCCTTCTAGTAGTCACATCTTCAAGACCACCGGTTAAGGAATAAGAGAGAGAACTTATAGAGATAGGATCAATGGCACGACTTGAAGAATGCAGAAAAAAGTGCAACTTTCTATCATCCTGTAGCCTCTCGCTCATAAATGTGTCGTGACTTACACCGATGAAAATGAATCTACTACACGTGGCTTGTGCGACATCTACCCTAAAATCATTTCCATAATCTAATGCTTTAAAACTTTATTTAAAATCAAACTATTAAAAACACTTTCATAAAGCAGCGGAAATACTAAGTCTAACAAGGACATCTTAAGACAAACTTTAGTAAGATAGGGTCATGGCCCTTTATAATGACAAAATACTACAATGTCTATTACAAAATTCTTAAACATAAAGGAACTAGAACAATGAAAGTCTTTGTCCTCGACATATGAGGACAAACAAAAAGAGTTCTTGAGAGAACTCTAATCCCAAGCACTTCAAAGCTAGCCATGACCAATCACTTGCCGGAGACTACACTTGTAGTAAAATAGGAAAATATGGTTTTGCACACAATGATGTACTAAATAAGATGACCATGCAAACACAAGCTTTAAAAGGGACATTTTGTTGAAAGTCATGCTTTATGCCATTTTAGAAAAAACTTCATGAGTACAAGTATAAGAGGCATAATAGATGTCACAACCAACATTTAAGACATTATCCACATTATAGACATGTTCAACATATAAACCCATTAATTTTACCTTTTCACCTTCACCAGAAGCAACCCTCAATTAACACTTTGTGCAATGTATGGATAACGTCCCATACACCTATCCACACTTGAGCATCACCCTAAGGTCACCAAAAGTGAACTCCCCATTATTCATGCTTCATGTTGCAGGTAATCATGGTCAACTATTTCCAACAAACATCACATAAGAACATGAGTCAGGTGCGTCATCGCATCATCTTAGGACCTATATCTAAAGTTACCCTAAGATAAACCTAAGTAAAACATGAAGCGGCATCCCATACTACCTCTGCATACACACCTAGGTGTTCCCAAAGGATGCAATAAATAAGAACCTTTACAATTTAACACAAGATGCTAAGTCCTTCGTGTCTCTAGACAGATTCCATGTCCAATCTTTGGACCGCCATCCACGGACCGTGGACGGTGTCACGGTCCGTAATGTTGAGGCATAGTTCATGACTTCAAGATTCTTTTGAGCCCCTTGATCTACGGAGTAACTCCATAAGCCGTAGATCCATCTACTGGCCGTCGATTGCATCTGTGGTTCACCACATTATGGCAGCTTGGTAGTTTTCCCTTGTGATCTTGGGGTATAGACTTAGGGTCCTCCTCAAGAACCCTTAGGGTGGTCCTTGGGGATTCATACCTTCACAGCTAACCCCTAAACACCTCAACCATGGCTCGAGAGAAGACTAGACACCCTCAAAAATTAAGACGAACACAAACGAACACACGTTTGGCTCTAGTTTCACCAATTCATTTTAAGGTCGTTACATTATCCCCCACTTAGTAACATTCTTCCTCGAATGACACTTAAAACACATTAAAGGGGTAACGATTCAAGACTAGCAGCCAACAATCATGCATGCTATATCAATAAATTGCACATAACTAGGAGGAAACATCTACTCCACATTATATAGGCTCAAACAACTTAATGTAATTAATTAAAGCAGGCAAAACATCTACCAACTCATTATGCGTCAAAGCTTCACATTTCTCATTACATTGGAGGAACTTCCTTCTCCAAATCACATCAGGCTCATTACAACATATTTAATCACATTATTCAATTTCCTCATAAAAGCACATTATGCAATTCTTTCAAGAACACATTTAAGCATGCTCAACAAGTCAACTCGTAAAATATTTAAGCAATTCATCATAGATGCATATAACTATGAGGAACACAATTTGAAAAATCATTTTCTCAACTATACAAGAATTCACTTAGCACATGCACACCATAAGGAGACTATGGAAACTCATATTGACACAACACTCCAAAACATGCAACAAGCTACTAGGAACTCTAGGTCTGATGCTTGAATAAGAATTGAAGGAAAGGGATAAGGATATCAACACTCCCAACAACCTTACTATTCAACATACCATCCCCCACTTAGGAGAAATACCAAATAAGCCTGTAATGATAAACAACATAGGAACCTCATCACAACATTCACACTATAAAGAACTATCAACATACCGAAGCTTTTAACATAGGATGGTCCTCATCTTGCAACTTTTGGCCACAACAACTTTACCACCACCGCTCATGGTCTCAATGAGTCTACCAAACCGAATATAGACTACTCAAAATTGTTACACCTCATAAGGCGAAAATCAAAAAAGCCTAACTCATGAACATCAAGGACCCTCAACAACCTTATCATCTAAGCACATTGTCTCTCCCCACAAGGGTAAGCTTATACAAAATCATTACATCATCATTCTTTCAATTAAAAGTTGGAGCTAAACATCATTAAACCTTCAAACACATCCCCCAAGGTGATTCTAAACCAAGGTAAATTACACTTATACTCTCCTTGATGGAATCTACTCATTCTATACATCAACATTTTTCCGAAACACCTTCAAACTCATCATAACTTTCTACCAACGACACACATAACTATATAGCAACCCATTCATGATAAAGACTACCTCACAATATAACTTCTCATATCTACCATAACAAGACTCATCCAGTCACATACCGACAAATTACTTGAGTACTCACCTTTTTCTCCCTCGATCCTTGCAGCATTAACCCTTCAAGTAGTCACATCTTAAAGACCACCGGTTAAGAAATAAGAGAGAGAGCTAATAGAGATAGGATCTATGACACGACTTGAAGAATGCAGAAAAAAGTGCAACTTTCTATCATCCTATAGCCTCTCGCTCATAAATGTGTCGTGACTCACACCGATGAAAAAGAATCTACTACACGTGCCTTGTAAGACATCTACCCTAAAACCATTTCCATAATTTAATGCTTTAATACCAAGTTTGTCAAGACCTGAGAGCAACCCCTAGTCATAACACAACGTACTCGACCCCGAAGGGGTCTAATACAAGCCTCTTAGATAATTCATTGCATAGACAATAGAAAATAGTGCAGAATTAAAACTTTATTGAAAATAAAACTATTAAAAACACTTTCAGAAAGCAGCGGAAATACTAAGTCTCACATGCACATCTTAAGACAAACTTTAGTAAGATAGGGTCATGGCCCTTTACAATAAAAAATACTACAATGTCTATTTCGAAAGTCTTAAACATAAAGGAACTAGAACAATGTAAGTCTTTGTGCTCGACATATGAGGACAAACAAAAAGAGGTCTTGAGAGAACTCTAATCCCAAGCACTTCAAAGCTAGCTAGGACCAATCATTTGTCGGAGATTACACTTGTAGTAAAATAGGAAAATATGGGTTAGCACACAATGATGTACTAAATAAGATGACCATGCAAAAACAAGCTTTAAAAGGGACATTTTGTTGATAGTCACGCTTTATGCCATTTTAGACAAAACTTCATGAGTACAAGGATAAGAGGCATAATAGATGTCACAACCAACATTTAAGACATTATCCACATTATAGACATGTTCAACATATAAACCCATTATTTTTACCTTTTCACCTTCACCACAAGCAACCCTCAAGTAACACTTTGTGCAATGTATCAATAACGTCCCATACCACTATCCACACTTGAGCATCACCCTAAGGTCACCAAAAGTGAACTCACCATTATTCATGCTTCATATTCTAAGTAATCATGTTCAACTATTTTCAACATACATCACATAAGAACATGAGTCAAGTGTGTCATCTCATCATCTTAGGACCTATATCTAAAGTTAACTAGATATACCGAAGTAAAACATCAAGTGGCATGCAATACTACCTCTTCATACACACCTAGGTGTTCCCGAAGGCTACGATAAATAAGAACCTTTACAATTTAACACAAGATGCAAAGTCATTCATGTCTTGAGACAGATTCCATGTCCAATCTATGGACCGCCATCCATGGACTATGGACAGGGTCACGGTCCGTGTTGTTAAGGCATAGTTCATGAATTCAAGGTTCTTTGGATCCCCTTGATCTACGGAGTAACTCTACAAGCCGTATATCCATCTACTGGCCGTGGATTGCATCTGTGGTTCACCACATTATGGCAACTTGGTGGTTTTCCCTTGTGATCTTGGGGTTAAGACTTAGGGACCTCCTCAAGAACCCTTACGGTAGTCCTTGGGGAGTCGTACCTTGACATCTAACCCCTAAACACCTCAACCATGGCTCGAGACAAGACTAGACACCGTTAAAACTCAAGACGACCACAAAGGAACACATGTTTGGCTCTAGTTTCACTAATTCATTTTAAGGTCGTTACATTATCCCCCACTTAGGAACATTCGTCCTCAAATGACACTTAAGACACATTAAAGGGGTAACGACTCAAGACTAGCAGCCAACAATCAAGCATGCTATATCAATAAAATGCACATAACTAGGAGGAAACATCTTCTCCACATCATATAGGCTCAAACAACTTAATGTAATTCATTAAAGTAGGCAAAACATCTACCAACTCATTATGCATCAAAGCATCACATTTCTCATTACATTGGAGGAACTTCCTTCTCCAAATCACATCAGGCTAATTACAACATATTCAGTCACATTATGCATTTTCCTCAGAAAATCACATTATGCCAGTCTTTCAAGAACACATTTAAGCATCCTCAACAACTCAACTCATGAAATATTTAGGCAACTCATCATAGATGTATATAAACATAGGGAACACAATTTGAAAACTCATTTTCTCAACTATACAAGAATTCAATTAGAACATGCAAAACATAAGGAGACTGTGGAAACTCATATTCACACAAGGCTCCAAATCATGCAACAAGCTACTAGGAACTCTAGGTCTGATGCTTGAATAAGAATAGAAGGAAAAGGATAAGGATATCAACACTCTCAACAACCATACTATTCAACATACCATCCCCAACTTAGGAGAAAACCCAAATAAGCCTATAATGATAAACAACATAGGAACCTCATCATAACATTCACACAATAAAGAACTATCAACATACCGGAGCTTTTAAACTAGGATGGTCCTCATCATGCAACTTTTGGTCACAACAACTTTACCAACACCGCTCATGGTCTCAATGAGTCTACCACACCGAATATAGACTACTCAAAATCTATACACCTCATAAGGCGACAATCAAGAAAGCCTAACTCATGAACATCAAGGACCCTCCAATACCTTACCATCTAAGCACATTGTCTATCCCCATAGGGGTAAGCTTATACAAAATCTTTACATCATCATTCTTTCAATTCTAAAGTTGGAGCTAAACATCGCTAAACCTTCACACACATCCCCCAAGGTTATTCTTAACCAAGGTAAATTACACTTATACTATCCTTGATGGAATCTACTCATTCTATACATCAACACTTTTCCGAAACACCTGCAAACTCATCATGACTTTCTACCAACGACACACATAACTATATAGCAACCCATTCATGATAAAGACTACCTCACAATATAACTTCTCAAATCTACCATAACAAGACTCATCCAGTCACATACCGACAAATGACCTCAGCACTCACCTTTTTCTCCCTCGATCCTTGCAGCATTAACCCTTCAAGTAGCCACATCTTCAAGACCACCGGTTAAGGAATAAGAGAGAGAACTTATAGAGATAGGATCTATGGCACGACTTGAAGAATGCAGAAAAAAGTGCAACTTTCTATCATCCTATAGCCTGTCGCTCATAAATGTGTCGTGACTCACACCGATGAAAAAGAATCTACTACACGTGGCTTGTGCGACATCTACCCTAAAATCATTTCCATAATCTAATTCTTTAAAACTTTATTTAAAATCAAACTATTAAAAACACTTTCATAAAGCAGCGGAAATACTAAATCTCACATGGACATCTTAAGACAAACTTTAGTAAGATAGGGTCGTGGCCCGTTATAATAAAAAATACTACAATGTCTATTACAAAATTCTTAAACATAAAGGAACTAGAACAATGAAAGTCTTTGTCCTCGACATATGAGGACAAACAAAAAGAGGTCTTGAGAGAACTCTAATCCCAAGTTTTTCAAAGCTAGCTAGGACCAATCACTTATCGGAGACTACACTTGTAGTAAAATAGGAAAATATGGGTTAGTTCACAATGATGTACTAAATAAGATGACCATGCAAAAACAAGCTCTAAAAGGGACATTTTGTTGAAAGTAATGCTTTATGCCATTTTAGACAAAACTTCACGAGCACAAGTATAAGAGGCATAATAGATGTCCCAACCAACATTTAAGACATTATCCACATTATAGACATGTTCAACATATAAACCCATTACTTTTACCTTTTCACCTTCACCACAAGCAACCCTCAAGTAACACTTTGTGCAATGTATGGATAACGTCCCATACCACTATCCACACTTGAGCATCACCCTAAGGTCACAGAAAGTGAACTCACCATTATTCATGCTTCATATTGCAAGTAATGAGGTTCAACTATTTCCAACATACATCACATAAGAACATGAGTCAAGTGTGTCATCTCATCATCTTAGGACCTATATCTAAAGTTACCCTAAGATACACCTAAGTAAAACATGAAGCGGCATGCTATACTACCTCTTCATACACACCTAGGAGTTCCCGAAGGCAACAATAAATAAGAACCTTTACAATTTAACACAAGATGCAAAGTCATTCGTGTCTTAAGACAGATTCCATTTCCAATCTTTGGATCGCCATCCACGGACTATGGACGGGGTCACGGTCTGTGTTGTTGAGGAATAGTTCATGAATTCAAGGATCTTTGGATCCCCTTGATCTATGGAGTAACTCCACAGGCCGTAGATCCATCTACTGGCCGTGGATTGCATTTGTGGTTCACCACATTATGGAAACTTGGTGGTTTTCCTTTGTGATCTTGGGGTTTAGACTTAGGGTCCTCCTCAAGAACCCTTATGGTGGTCCTTGGGGAGTCGTACCTTGACGTCTAACCCCTAAACACCTCAACCATGGATCGAGACAAGACTAGACACCCTCAAAACTCAAGACGAACACAAACGAACACACGTTTTATTCTAGTTTCACTAATTCATTTTAAGGTTGTTACATTATCCCTCACTTAGGAACATTCGTCCTCAAATGACACTTAAAACACATTAAAGGGGTAACGACTCAAGACTAGTACCCGACAATCATGCATGCTATATCAATAAAATGCACATAACTAGAAGGAAACATCTACTCCACATCATATAGGCTCAAACAACTTAATGTGATTCATTAAAGTAGGCAAAACATCTACCAACTAATTATGCATCAAAGCTTCATATTTCTCATAACATTGGAGGAACTTCCTTCTCCAAATCACATCAGGCTCATTACAACATATTGAGTCACATTATGCAATTTCCTCAGAAAAGCACATTATGCCAGACTTCCAAGAACACATTTAAGCATCCTCAACAAGTCAACTCATGAAATATTTAGGAAAGTCATCATAGATGCATATAAACATGAGGATCACAATTTGAAAACTCATTCTCTCAACTATTCAAGAATTCAATTAGAACATGCACAACATAAGGAGACTATGGAAACTCATATTCACACAAGACTCCAAATCATGCAACAAGGTACTAGGAACTCTAGGTCTGATGCTTGAATAAAAATAGAAGGAAAGGGATAAGGATATCAACACTCTCAACAACCATACTATTCAACATACCATCCCCAACTTAGAGGAAAACCTAAATAAGCCTATAATGATAAATAACATAGGAACCTTATCACAACATTCACACCATAAAGAACTATCAACATACTTGAGCTTTCAAACGAGGAAGGTCCTCTTCATGCAACTCATGGTCACAACAACTTTACCAACACTGCTCATGGTCTCATATGAGTCTACCACAGCAGGTATAAACTACTCAAAATCATTACACCTCATAAGGCGAGAATCAAGCAAGCCGAACTCTTGAACATCAGGGACCCTCAACCACCGTACCATTTATTCACATTGTCTCCCCCATAGGGGTAAGCTTATACAAACTCTTTACATCATCATTCTTTCAATTCTAAAGTCGGAGCTAAACATCACTAAACCTTAACACTCATCACCCATGATGATTCTAAACCAACGTAAATTACACTTATACTCTCCTTGATGGAGTCTACTCATTCTATACATCAACACTATTCCAAAACATCTCCAAACTCATCATAACTTTCTACCAACGACACACATAACTATATAGCAACCCATTCATGCTAAAGACTACCTCACAATATAACTTCTCTAATCTACCATAACAAGACTCATCTAGTGACATACCGACAAATAACCTCAGTACTCACCTTTTTCTCCCTCGATCCTTGCAGCATTCACCCTTTAAGTACTCACATCTTCAAGACCACCGTTTAAGTAATAAGAGAGAGAACTTATAGAGAAAAGATCTATGGCACGACTTGAAGAATGCAGAAAAAAGTGCAATTTTCTATCATCTTATTGCCTCTCGCTCATAAATGTGCTGCGACTCACACCGATGAAAAAGAATCTACTAGACGTGGCTTGTGAGACATCTACCCCAAAACCATTTCCAAAATATAATGCTTAAACACCAAGTTTGTCACGACCCGAGGGCAACCCCTAGTCATAACACAATCTACTCAACCCCGAAGAGCTCTAATACGATCTTCTTAGCTTATTCATTGCGTAGACAATAGAAAATAGTGCAGAATTAAAAATTTTTTTAAAACCAAACTATTAAAAACTATTTCATAAAGCAGTGGAAATACTAAGTCTCACATGGCCATCTTAAGACAAACTTTAGGAAGATAGGGTCACGGCCCTTTACAATCAAAAATTCTAGAATGTCTATTACAAAAGTCTTAAACATAAAGGAACTAGAACAATGAAAGTCTTTGTCCTCGACATATGAGGACAAACAAAAAGAGGTCTTGAGAGAACTCTAATCCCAAGAACTTCAAAGCTAGCTAGGACCAATCATTTTCCGGAGGCTACACTTGCAGTAAAATAGGAAAATATGGGTTAGCACATAAAAATGTACTAAATATGATGAACATGCAAAAACCTGCTTTAAAAGGGACATTTTGTTGAAAGTCATGCTTTATGCCATTTTATATAAAACTTCATGAGTACAAGTATAACAGGGATTATACAAGTCACAACCAACATTCAAGAGATTATCCACATTACAGACATGTTCAACATATAAACCCATTACCTTTACCTTCTCACCTTTAACACAAGCAACCCTCAAGTAACACTTTGTGCAATGTATGGGTAGCGTCCCATACCACTATCCACACCTGAGCATCACCCTAAGGTCACCAAAAGTGAAATCACCATTGATCATGCTTCATATTGCAAGTAATCATGCTCAACTAGTACCAACATACATCACATAAGAACATGTGTCAAGTGTGTCATCTCATCATCTTAGGACCTATGTCTAAAGTTACCCTAAGATACGCCTAAGTAAAACATGAAGCTGCATCCCATACTACCTCTTCATACACCTCTAGGTGTTCCTGAAGGCTACAATAAATAAGAACATTTACAATTTAACACAACATGCTAAGTAACTCATTTCATCAATATAAGCTTCTCATTCATCATTTTATTTAGAAAATAAGTCAACAATCCTCATTAGATTCATTTAGGACACCTTCATGCATTTAGAGGACTTTCACACATTTAGTCATTAGGACTTAGAGAACTCACTATAGCACATTCAAAGCCTACTCGTGCAGTGTATAGATAGCATCCCATACTACTACCTACACTTTGTGGTACCTATAAAGTGACTAGAGTGCATATCTCACATGATGGGAATAAATGTTTAACCGACATAGACCATGCAAGCTAGATATGGAATCCGGTGTCATATATCCCCACAACGTAAAGAGGTGTTCCACTTGCCTAAGGTAGAATGATAACAATAGCTCTGATGAATCCTTAGCTTGGATGAAATTCACTAGCTAATATCCTTTGTGGGCACATAGTTATGGGATAGGAAGATGTTCATTGGAACTCTAGCCTAACATTGGGATAGTTTCCATCTAACCATATCCACTCAGTTCTTAGCCTACATTCCCATAAATTATTTCATTCATATTATATTATTGTATTAGGGAGGAATGCCACAGGCCTATCGACCTATGATACATCATTACCAAGGAAGGAATGCTATAAGCCTATCGATATGTGGTACATTCAAGGATAGCTCTAGGGTCCATATTGAAGGAATGCTATAAGCCTATCGATTATTGGTCCCTTATAACATTTTTATACTAATGAAAGGAATGCCACTAGCCTATCGATTCATGGTACATTGACTTATTAAGAAAGGAATGCCACTAGCCTATCGATTCTACAGTTTTCGTTACATTTGATCATTTATAAAAAGAATCCAAAAAGCCTATCAATTCCTAGCCATCTAGTTAAGACACATTCATCGATCATATATCAAAGGAATGCTATAGCCTATCGATTCATATTCATCAAGTCAAGACAGATTCATTATTATAGAAAAGTATGCATAAGCCTACCAATTCTAGATTCAACAGCTACAATAGAGAAACCCTTCACATTCATCATTTCCACTAATGAGTGTCAAATTGAGAATTGGCCTTTCAATACTAACACGAATACATTCATGATTTTCCTTATGATATGTGTTCTTCATGATTTTCCTTATGATATGCATGTTCTTGTGAGAATTCATGATTAGTATAAATTAAGTTTTCATGAATTATATGTTCCTTATGTTGTTCTGCACTTTAGTAAGATGGTTGCATATATAATGTCATGTGATGATTTGATGAACATGCTTTGATATGCTTTGATGAAATGGCATGTTGGCTCCATATTGTTGTGTTGAGCTTGCTTGAGTTGGAGAAGGCAGTTCCTCCTATGTTTATGAGAATTGATGAGCTTTGGGCATAATGGGTTATGGATGTAGCTCCCATTTCCTTGTGTTGCATTGATTATGTCTGGAGATGGAGTTGATGTTTCCTCCTATGCATTGTCCATTATTTTGATGTTGCATACATGATGGGATGCTAGTCTTGAGTCTTAGATTCCGTAAAGTGCCTAGATCGTCATTCGAGGACGAATGTTTCCAAGGGGGATATAATTTAACACTCCAGAAACTTATGGGCTAAACTAGAACTAAATGAAAGGGTTAAAGATCATAAAATGATTCTCCATATATTAGTAGACCATCTAGAGTTGAAATGAGGGTCAAGAGTCAAGGCCAAAGGGTAAGTGCCAAGGCAAAGGGGTCAAGCCAAGGCCAAAGGCCAAGGCTTTCCCAAACATGGAGCACACTGCCCAAACTTCACGGCCATCACTACGGCCAGCGGTCTTGACATAGCTCGTTGGAGGCCTCGTGGAGTTGCCTTTACCATTGATAGGTAGCCACGAAGTGGCGTAGCTACATCCTCAAGGTCCACGAGAGGGACCTCGGCTCGTGGAGCCCCTCGTAATAATGCCTTAGGCATTTCGGCTAGGGGTCCCATGCAGCATTTATACTGCCTCAAATGCCACAAGAGGGACCACGGCTCGTAGTCTTGACCACAGATCATGGAGCCCTTCGTGGGAATGCCATGTGCTTGTAAGCTTAAGGCACCATGTGCCTAGCTACTGCCCCAAGTTCAAGAGTGAGACCACGACTTGTTGTCCTCACCACGGCTCGTGAGGGCCCCTTATGTTACCTGCGCAGGTCACTTAATTGAAGGTTAATTAAGTCTTTTCCTTTTTTAGTCCAATTAAAGTGAGGTCATGTTGGGTAACTTTGGGGTCACTATATAAGTTATTTTTAAGTCAAAATATCCTAAACTAAGTCATTTTTACACAAATACCTGATGAGTCTGAGATTTGGACTCATTTAGGGCTTTATTTATATAGGTTTAGGGTCCTCAAATGCTTATTTTGCGCCAATAATTGATGTAAAACCCTTCATTTCCAGGTATATGGATTGAGAAACAAAGCAAGGACACTAATTTGCAAAAAGGAACAAAACGGGCTTAAAGAATGAAGAAAGGCAAGCCTGTTGATCGCCAAGTCAACTTGGCGGGTCGCCGAATGGTTACTTGACCTTCTAAAGTTCGAGTGTACCAAGCCCTAAAGGAAAGAACAAAGTTGGCGATATAAAGGAGCAATCAGCGTATCGCCGAGTTGTTGTGCGATACATTATTTGATCGCCAAAATTTACAAACCTTGAGGATGCTGAATGCCATGGCAGAAGGGCGATGGAAATGACCAAAGGGCGGCCCGGTGAGTTGTTCGGCGAGCCCGACTTACTTAACCAAGTGGCTCTTCGCAGCACATTTTGGGTGACTATAAATACAGTTTTGAACATTTAGTTTAGAATAATATTTTTATTATCTTTTTTATCTCTAGAGAAAGGTTTTCTCTAAAAAAATTGCTAAGCTTTGAAGAATTGAAGTTTTTCACTTTTGAGAAATTGGAAGTGGATGTTTGAGATTCTTCGAATTGGAGCATTGTAAGGATGAATCTACACTTACCCTGGTGATGGATAATCAATTTGGTAATGGTTTTTACCTTTATATGATGTCTAGCTAAAACCCCAATTCTTGGGGTGTGATTATGGGCTAATTTATTTAATGGGTATTGGTAATTCTTAGTTTAAATGCTATTTAGAACTGAGTTAAATCATTTACTGTGGTTTAATTTAACAATTGTAGTTGCAAATGCAGTTATACCCTTGTGTTATTGGCCTGCTCGAGAGAGAGGTTTTAAAACTAAGATTATTGATTGATGGTCTGTGGGTATTGGGTTGACACTGGTTCAGCGAAACAGAGGTAATCCTAAACCCAATTCCACATATTCAGCTCGAGAGAGTGAATGGATTAAGGTATGGGTTGTTCTTATTTTGCATGCTTGTTGATGTTCGAGAGAAATCAACTTGATCCGGGGTAAATTGTTCGACAGAAAGTTTACCTCCTCTATAGTCTAGCTTACTCACTAATATCTAGCTAATTTGTAATACGTGCAATTACCCATTGGTCTATATTAGCCTATAATCGAATCACATCCCAAGAACCCGTCTCATTACTGTTATTTCGTATTATTTGCCATTGTTCGTAGTTGATAATTCCAAACCAAAACCTCCCATTTGATATTTGTGTCACCCCCTGATTTGAATAATGTCTTTATTCGATAATTTCTACTCTTATGACTGATTTGATCATATTTACACTTTCCTATTGAATCTTAAACACGTACCGCTCCCTGTGGGATTCGACCCCAACTCATTTAGTTGGGCTTTATACTGACTAGCGATCATTGTCACTTAGAATTGGATGAAGTGTACTTGAAAAGTAAATCAAAATGCTGCCGCTGCTGAAGAGTAGTGTTGTTTGAGAATCTTTTGGTGAAGTTGGATTTTGTTCTCGTTAGTCATAGTTGAATCTACATACTTTCAGTTTTGGTTTCTATGTTTTGTTTTAAATAGAGGAAATGAGTGTCAATGGAAGCAATGGTAGCTAACTGGGCCACCAAGATGACATTGGAAATGTCAATGATGTCAATGAGCTGAATCTTAATGGCCCTAATCTAGTAGGTCGCGTTGTGTCACGACCCGATAGAACCAACTAGTCGTAACACGGCGTACTCGACCCCGAAGGGGTCTAATACAAGACTCTTATCGAATTCATTGCATAGACAATAGAAAATAGTTTGGGATTAAAACTTTATTTAAAACCAAACTATTAAAAACTCTTTCATAAAGCAACGGAAATACTAAGTCTTACACGGCCATCTTAAAACAAACTTTAACAAAATAGGGTCACGGCCCCTTACAATCGAAAATACTAGAATGTCTATTACAAAGGTCTTAAACATAAAGGAACTAGAACAATGAAAGTCTTTGTCCTCAACATATGAGGACATACCAAAATATGTCTTGAGAGAACTCTAATCCCAAGCACTTCAAAGCTAGCTAGCACGAATCAGTTGCCAGAACCTACACTTGTAGTAAAAATAGGAAACTATGGGTTAGCACATAAAAATGTACTAAGTATGATGACCATGCAAAAACATGCTTTAAAATGGACATTTTGTTGAAAGTCATGTTTTATGCCATTTTAGATAAAACTTCATGAGTACAAGTATTTGAGGCATAATACAAGTCATAACCAACATACAAGACATTATCCACATTATTGACATGTTCAACATATAATCCCATTACCGTTACCTTTTCACCTTCATCCCAAGCAACCCTCAGGTAAAACTTTGTGCAATGTATAGATAGCGTCCCGTACCACTATCCACACCTAAGCATCACCCTAAGGTAACCAAAAGTGAACTCACCATTAATCATGCTTCATATTACAAGTAATCATGCTCAACAAGTACAATCAAACAACACATAAAAACATGAGTCAAGTAAGTCATCTCATCATCTTAGGACCTATATGTAAAGTTACCCTAAGATACACCTAAGTAAGACATGAACTGGCAGCCTATACTACTTCTTCATACACACCTAGGTGTTCCTCAAGGCTATAATAATTAAGAACATTTACAATTTAACACAACATGCTAATTAACTCATTTCATCAATACAAACTACTCATTCATCATTTCATCTAGACAATAAGACAGCCATCTTCATTAGATTCATTTAGGACACCTTCATGCATTTAGAGGAATTTCACACATTTAGTCCTTAGGACATAGAGAACTTTCTATAGCACGTTCAAAGTCTAATCGTACATTGCATAGATAGCATCATATACTACTACCTACACTTTGTAGTACCTATCGAGTTACTACAGTGCACATCTCACATGATGGGAATAGGCATTAACCGACATAGACCAAGAGAGCTAATCATGGAATCCGTTGTCATGAACCCACACCGTGGAGGGTGTTTTACTTGCCAAGGGTAGAACTAGTACACATCCTATGATGTTCATTGGACTATAGTCTAACATTGGGAAGAGCCACAATCTTAACCATATACACTCGATGCTTAGCCTTAGTTCCCATATTGTAGTTTCATTCACATTAGTGTACTAGAGAGGGCCACCAACATTTGGCCTACCGACTCTAAGTACTTTTACCGAGAGGGGCCACCACCAATTGGTCTACCATTCAAGGTATATTAAGGATAGCTTACAGATCTTCCTAGAGAGAGCCACCACCATTAGGTCTACCGTCTCTAGGTTCATCATTTCACACAAGAAGGAGGCCACCACCATTAGGTCTACCGCTTCAAGGTTTCACATTCACATATGGTTCTACACTCACTATGAAGGGCCACCAACTTTAGGTCTACCGATTCATAGTCTAAAATACCTCATTAGTCATTTATAGAAAGGATACCAACATTAGGTCTACAAATCAAGACATTCATTCATTCATGCATTTATGAAGAGGCTACCAATAAGGTCTACCATTTATAGACATTAAGACATCTAGACAAGATACACTTATTACTCAAGAGAAGGATTCCTAAGCCTACCAAGTCAAGAGATCACATTTAATATAGTTTAATTTATCAAGAAGAGGGCACCTAAGTCTACCAAGTTAAGATAAGACATTACAATATAGAAACCCTTCACATTCTACTATAAATATTCATAAGCGTTTAGTGATAATACACTTTCAATCACCGCACATTCACATTCCATATAAGATCATCATTCTAAAATTGAAACAACAAGTATAAACTTCACATCACAATCATTTGCACAACATCATGACAACATTTCAATTCCTCATATAATACCTTCAACGCCATGATCACAATGTACATATAAGTAAAAACCTCCACCTTTCAAGTGGATCAATATACAATGTAATGTAAACGCCTCCACCTTTCAAGTGGATCAACAATTTAAGAATAACTCTACTACATGAGAATTATTACACAACTTACCCTTCTCCAAAGCCATAACCACCATTACTCAATTCTCCAACAATTCACCATATATATGCATAGATAATATTAGAATTCAATAATATAACTCAAACTAAGCACCATTCCATCAATCATTCATTCATATACATCAAACCCACTTCATAAGCCAAATCTAGGAATTTAGAGAAATTATGGCTTCATAGAGTTTTCACCTTCAAATCATCAATTAAACATCAATCTAATCATAGTTTATCAATTGAAAACATTTGATGCAAGAACCCATGAGATTGAGTGAAATCTACGTTTTTGGTGAAACTTGAAAACCTTGAAAACATCTTTAAAATTGACTCTAGGGTGAAAACTACCCCTAGATGAAAGATCACCCTACCTTATACTTGAAGAAACCCACGAAATTGAAGCAAACACCATGAAATCGCCAACCCTATATAGAACTTGACCTAGATCTCCAATGGAGTTCTAGAGAGAACTCTTTGGGAGGGAAGGGTTTTGTGTTAGGGTAATTTCAAAGAATGAATTCTAAATTAGGATATCAATGTTTTAATACAATTAAAATATGTTAAAATACTTAAAATAACCATCCACACATTAATAGGGACTTGGGGTGAATTTACCAACTCACCTCACCTTTACCGCGACTGGAGAGCAAGCACAGACCCTAAGCTAAGTCGTTTGGATCAACCCACATGCATGACCTACGGGGCGTAGATTAGTCTAAGGGGCGTGGATAGGGTGCGTACATCAAGCTCTTTTGATAGCTTTTGGGCAGTGTTGGGGTCCTCCTCAAAGGCCCCTTGGGTGGTCCTTGGGGAATCCTACCCGGACATTTAACCCCTATACATGTCATTCTCATTAGGAGAACCATTTTTACAAGATTTAACCCTCATAAAACACTTACAAAACTCCTCTACAAGACACTAGTTCAACTTACTAGTTTCCGGGCGTTATAGTTGTGTCTTGACGTTTAACCTCTAAGTTGATCAACCATGACTCGGGGCAACATAAAACACCATTAAAACTCAAGATGAACACAAATGAACACACGTCAACCTCTAGTTTCACTAGTTCATTTTATGGTCATTACATTATCCCCCACTTAGGAACATTCGTCCTCGAATGACACTTAAAACTCATTAAGGGTAACGACTCAAGACTAGTAGCCCACAATCATGCATGCAATATCAATAAAATGCACATAACTAGGTGGAAACATCTACTCCACATCATAAAGGCTCAAACAACTTAATGCAATTCAATAAACTAGGCACAACATCTACCAACTCATTATGCATCAAAGTTTCACATTTCTCATTACATTGGAGGAACTTCCTTCTCCAAATCACATCACGCTCTTTACAACATCTTTAGGAACATTATGCGATTTCCTCGTAAAAGCACATTATGCAATTCTTTCAAGAACACATTTAAGGATGCTCAACAAGTCAACTCATGTAATATTTAGGCAACTCATCGTAGATGTATAGAAACATGAGGAACACAATTTGAAAACTCATTTTCCCAACTATACAACAATTCAATTAAAACATGCATAACATGAGGAGACTATGGAAACTCATATTCACTCAAGACTCCAAAACATGCAACAAGGTACTAGGAACTCTAGGTCTCAGGCTTGAATAAGAATAGAAGAAAAGAGATAAGGATAACAACACCCTCAACAACCTTAATCTTTAACATAGTATCCCCCACATAGGAGAAAACCCAACTAAGTTTATCATGAAAACAACATAAGGACCTCATCACAACAAAAAGGAACTATAATTTACCGGTACCTTCATCTGAATTATCTCATTTGTCCTTGTTAGCTTGAAGAGTGTAGAAACGATTCTTCTTTCAAGCTATGGGATCCGGGCCATCATAAGGAGCTTGTTTAGCGTCCCTTAATTTAGCCGTAAGAGTAGTAAAATCTTTCACTTGGTGATCATTCTTCCCATAACCATAGCACCCACTAGTATTGGCTAGACACTTCCCAAAATGTTTCTTTCCACAATTGTGACAAGTAGGTTTAGAAACTTGAGATCCACCACCTCTATATTGGTTAAGACATCTCTTCTTGAACCTAGGTTGACCTTGCTCATTGGATCTACCCCTCTTCAAATCCCTATTCACCCTCTTAAGTTTGGACTGCTCAATAGATTGAGCATACACCACAACTCTAGAGATATTAATATCACCATGGAGCATCGTGGTACGGCACTCTTCCTTAACTAGGTCGGATACACCGATAACAAACCTACTCATCTCATCTCTAAGGTTAGACACCAAGGATGGAGCATACTTACACAATAGGGTAAACTTCAAGGAATACTCCTCCACACTTATGTTACCTTGCCTAAGGTTTATAAAATCCTCACCTTACACTCCCTCTTCTCACGGGGAAAGTACTTACCAAGGAAAGCTTTCTTAAAATCCTCCCATTCTATAGGACTCGCTTCAACCGGCCTATTGGTTTTCCATTGAGTGAACCATACTTGGGCCACTTCTTTCCATTGATAGGAAGCCAACTCCGCCTTCACCCTAGAAGTTACTCCCATAGAATCTAGAATCTTATAAACTTCAGCCAAGAATTTTTGGGGATCTTCTCCCAATTTAGAGCAAAGAAAAATAGGAGGATTCATCCTCACAAAGTCTCTCAATCTTGAGGCTACGGTACTCTCATTAGCATTCACCCTAGGCCCCACATCTCTATTCACTTAGGCCGTCATGAATCGAGCTAGGGCTAGAAAAGCCATCCTAATCTCTTCATTGGTCATGTCCGGGGGAACCACCGAAACTTCATTCTGTTGATTGCCTAGAGGAACTTGGTCACCTTGAAGACCTTGATCACCTAGGGGAGGAACTCCCTCATTAACAATCTCAACTTCCACTCTCCTTGGGTTGGCCCTTGTATTCATATGATATAAACACAACATAAAGTATTAGGAAAAGGACATTTATAGAACTAAACTTTAAGGAACGACTTCAAGAATATGAAATAAAAGTAACTTTCCAATGTCCTATAGCCTCTCACTCATAGATGTGTCGCGACACACACCGATGAACATGACTCTACTAGACGTGGCTTGTGAGACTTTGATCCTAAAAAAACATACCAAAAACCTTATGCTCTGATACCATGTCTGTCACGACTCGAGCGCACCCCCTAGTCGTAACACGGCATACTCAACCCCGAAGGGGTCTAATACACGCCTCTTAGCTCATTCATTGCATAGACAATAGAAAATAGTGCGGAGTTAAAACTTTATTTAAAACTAAACTATTAAAAAAAATTTCATAAAGCAGCTGAAATACAAAGTCTCACATGGCCATCTTATGAAAAACTTTAACAAGATAAGGTCACGGCCCTTTACAATCGAAAATAATAGAATGTCTATTAAAAAGGTCTTAAACATAAAGGAACTAGAAAAATGAAAGTCTTTGTCCTCGACATATGAGGAAATACCAAAAGAGATCTTAAGAGAACTCTAATCCCAAACACTTCAAAGCTAGCTACGACCAATCACTTGCTGGAACCTACACTTGTAGTAAAAATAGGAAAATATGGGTTAGCACACAAAAATGTACTAAGTATGATGACCATGCAAAAACATGCTTTGAAAGGGACATTTTTTTGAAAGTCATGCTTGATGCCATTTTAAATAAAACTTCATAAGTACATGTATAAGAGGCATAATCCAAGTTAGAACCAACATACAAGACATTATCCACATTATAGACATGTTCAACATATAAACCCATTACCTTTACATTTTCACCTTCACCCCAAGCAACCCTCAAGTATAACTTTGTGCAATGTATGGATAGCATCCCTTACCACTATCCACACCTAAGCATCACCCTAAGGTCACCAAAAGTGAAATCACCATTAATCATGCTTCATATTCCCAGTAAGCATGCTCAACTAGTACCAACATACAACACATTAGGACATGAGTCAAGAAAGTCATCTCATCATCTTATGACCTATATCAACAGTTACCCTAAGATACACATAAGTAAGACATGAAGTGGCAGCCCATACTACCTCTTCATACACACCTAGGTGTTCCTCAAGGAAACAATATATAACAACCTTTACAATACAACACAACATGCTAAGTAACTCATTTCATCAATATAAACTACTCATTCATCATTTCATTTAGAAAATAAGTTAACCATCATCATTAGATTCATTTAGGACACCTTTATTCATTTAGAGGACTTTCACGCATTTAGTCCTTGGGACTTAGAAAACTCACTATAATACCTTCAGAGCCTACTCATGCAATGTATAGATAGAATCTCATACTACTACCTACACTTTGTAGTACCTATCAAGTAACTATAGTACACATCTCACACGATGGGAATAGGCATTAACCGATATAGAAAATCAGAGATAATCATGGAATCCGGTGTCATGAACCCACACCATGGAGGTTGTTCTACTTGCCAAGGGTAGAACTATTACACATCCTATGTAGGCACATAGTTTTTGGGATTTCAAAAAATATTCATTGGACTCTAGCCTAACATTGGGAAAAGCCACCATCTTAACCATATCCACTCGGTGCTTAGCCTTAGTTCCCACAGTGTAGTTTCATTCACATTAGTGTACTAGAGAGGGCCACCAATATTAGGCCTACCGACCCTAAGTAATTTTAACAAGAAGGGCCACCACCAATAGGTCTACCGTTCAAGGTACATTTAGGATAGCTCATTGCTCTTCCTAGAGAGAGCCACCACCATTAGGTCTACCATCTTTAGGTTCATCATTTCACACAAGAAGAAGGGCACCACCATTATGTCTACCGCTTCAAGGTTTCATATTCACATAGGGTTCTACACTCACTATGAAGGTCTACCGATTCAAGTCATAGTCTAAAATACCTCATTAGTCATTTATAGAATCGCTACCGATATTAGGTCTACCAATTAAGACATTCATTCATCTATGCATTTATGAAGAGGCTACCAATAAAGTCTACCAATTCAAGAATTTAGTAATGAGGACATTCCTTGTTTAAATGTACCGGTAAGTGATAGTTCTTTATAAGTTGTGAATGTTGTATTGAGTTTCCTATGTTGTGTTCCTGATAAGCCTTAGTTGGGCTTACTCCTAAGTGGGGGATAATATGTTGAATACTAAGGTTGCTGAGAGTTCCGATATCCTTACCTTTTTCTTTATATGCCTATTTAAGCCTAAGACAAAGAGTTTATTCTTGGCTTGTTTCATGTTTTGGAGTCTTGTGTGGATATGTGTTTCCATGGTCTCCTTATAATATGCATGTTCTTGATGAATTCATGTTTAAATGAGAAAATGAACTTATGTGTTTCATGTTCCTCATGTTAATGTGCATTTAGTATGAGTTTCTTATATGCTTCATGAGGTTAAATGTTGAACATGCCTAAAAGTGCTTTTCAGTGTAATTGCATAATGTGTCTAATGATGTTATGATGAGCATGATTTGAGTTGGAGAAGGTAGTTTCTCTGATGAAATGAGAAATGATGAAGTTATGTTGCATAATGAGTTTGTCGATGTAGTCCCTACTCTGTTATGTTGCATTGAGCTTATTGATGTGGAGTTGATGTTTCCTCATAGTTTTGTGCATTGTTTATGATGTTGCATGCATGATGGGCTGCTAGTCTTGAGTCGTTAACCCCTTAATGTGTTCAAAGTGTCATTCGAGGATGAATTTTCCTAAGTGGGGGATAATGTAACGACCCATAAAATAAATAAGTGAAACTAGAGCCTAACTAGTGAGTCTTTGAGTTGGGTGTGAGGTTTGAGGTGGTTTAATGATGTCCCGAGCTTTGGTTGAGGGGTTAAACGTCTAGGTACGACTCCCCAAGGACCACCCTAGGGGTCCATGAGGAGAACCCTAAGCCTAACCCCCAAGACCCCTTGAAACCAAAATGTTTCCAAAATGGGGGTGACCTACGGAAGGGGTCCACACCCCGAAGTAAGTCAAGACCCCTAAATGAGAGCCTCTAAACCAAACCACGGTTGGACAATACGTCCCGTGGACCTAGCAACGGACTGTAGGTAGGTGGTTCGTAGATGACACCTGCAAAAGCTGCAATGGGTTCGGCCTAGTGGAGGGTGAATTAGTAAATTTACCCTAAGTTTTGTTTGGTTGGGGGACGGTTTTAATTGGGTATTTATGGTATTTTAAAGGTTTTTAAAGTATTAAAACATATTTAGACTTCATTATTTCAAAACCTCCCCTTCCCTCCAAAAGCTATCGCTCAAGAAACCTCCATTGGAGGTGAATACTTCAAGATCTCAAGGTCAAATATTCAAAGTTTGCTAAGGATTTTCATGGGGAATATATAGCAAGGTATGGTAGACTTGATCCTTCTCTAAATTTTCATTCAAGGAGCCAATTCAAAGGTGATTTCAAAGTATGAAAAATCTAGGGTTTGACTCAATCTCATGGGTTCTTTCATCAAACATTTTCAAATGGTTTGTAATGACAAATTATGCTTGTATTAGTGTTTAATTGATGACTTATGATGAAAATACAGTATGAACCCATGAATTCTCTCAATTCCTAAATGGTGCCTTTATGAAGTGGGTTTGTTGATCATGAATTAATGTTGATGGATTATGCCTAGATTGATTTAGATTGTTGAATTATTGATGTTTATGTTGAATTAAGTGATTGAATCATGTCAATTTCCTATTCGATTGTAGTAGTTTCGATTTATGGGTTGATATTGGTTCATGGCCTTGAAAGGCAAGTAATGACCTAATTACTTGTTGAAGTAGAATTGTGCTTGAGCTACTGATCTACTTGAAAGGTGGAGGTGCTTACTGACTATGTATATTGTTGTATTGAATTGATGAATATGTTCCTTGTACCTCTATATATGAAGGATCTATGAATGATCGTGATGTAAAGTATGTATGTGTGATTTCAATGAATATATAATGATCAAGTTTAGAATGTAAGTGTGTTATGATTGAATGTTATTTCTCAATTAACCCCTATGAATGATGAGGCTATATGTGAAAGTTTATTCTGAAATACACACACCCTCATGAATGAATAATGAATGAAGTTTCTATGATAAATGTTAATGATGATGTGTTAACTGAAAGGCTATTCTCAATTATACTCTAATGAATGATAATGACCTGTTGTGAAAGGACTTTCTCACAATAAGGGAATTCTTAGGTGAAAGGCTATTCTCATATTTGGATCTATGAACTTTCCAATGAATGAATGTTGGGATGGGATGGATGCTCATCCGGGAGTTGAGGCAGAGTATCTAGTAACAATCATTATATCCCATTTTAATGAATGTTGGGTTTGAGATGGATACTCAACCGTGAGTTGAGGCGGGGTATCTAGTAAAAATCTATTATCCCGTAATGAAATAATGTAATGTACTCCGTGGGGAATAATGCTAAGCACCGAGTGGATATGAATTGAGATGGATGCTCATCCGGGAGTTGAGGCGGGGTATCTAGTAACAATCTCTTGAAATGGATCCTCATCCGTGAGTTGAGGCGGGGTATCTAGTAGCAATCTCCCTATCCCATAAGTATGTGCCCACTTAGTTTCTTTCAAGGAGCCAATTTCAAAGTTGATTTCAAGTCTCCAATGTTTCCCCTAAAACCATAGTTTTTAATATTGGCATAGGTTCTATTCCAAACTATTTTCAAAGGAATTATTGCATTGCATTATGAATGAATTGTGGATTTAAAGATGAATTAAAATGATTTCTTTCTAGAACCCATGTTTTCCCCCAAATTCCTAAATTGTGATTGAGATTGGAAATTGTTTGATTATGCAGGTATGTTGAATTGTTGATGTTTATATTGAATTAAGTGATTGAATCATGTCAATTTCCTACTCTATTGTAGTAGATTGGATTTATGGGTTGATGTTGGTTCATAGCCCTAAGGGGCTATTTCATGAATGTTCAATATGATTATGATGTGAAGTATATGTGTGTGATCTCAATGAAAGTGTTATGATCATGTTTAGAATGTAATTGTGTTATGATTGAGTGTTACTTCTCTATTAACACTTATGAATGATGATGATCTATGTGAAAGGTTATTCTCACATACACACACTCATGAATGAATAATGAATGAAGTTTTATGCTTATGTTAATGATGAAGTACTTATTGAAGGGCTATTCGGAATTGTACTCTAACGAATGATACTGACATGTTGTTAAAGAACTTTCTCACAATATGGGATTCTTAGGTGAAAGGCTATTCTCATCTTTGAATGTATGAGCTATCTAATGAATTAATGAATGTTGGGTTTGGGATGGATGCCCTCACGTGAGTTGAGGCGGGGTATCTAGTAACAATCCCTTATCCAATAATGAACGAATGTAATAAATGATAGGTATTCCGTGGGAAATATTGCTAAGCACCGAGTGGATAGTGATTTGAGATGGAAGCTCTCACGTGAGTTGAGGCAAAGATTCTAGCAATCTCTTGAGATGGTTGCCCTCAGGTGAGTTGACGCGGGGTATCTAGTAGCAATCTCCCTATCCCATAAACTATGTGCCCACATAGGTCTAGCTAGTGGATCCACTTAAGCTAAAAACAATTGTCCTACCTTGGGCAAGTAGGAATCCCTTATCCAGTGAAGGTGACACCGGGATTCCATGAATTGCTCACATGGTCTATGTCGATTAAGGCTTACCCCCATAAAGAATGTTAATGTATTATGGCTTCTCAAGAATGCACTACTTAGTGTGGGTGGTAGTATGGGATGTCATCCATGCATTGCATAAGTAGGCTTTGAGAGGGGTTGTGGTGTGTTCCTTTATAATGTTAAGTGTAATGAATGTGCGCTTATGAGGATGTAAAAGAGATTGTTGGTTTAACGTCTTATGAATGAGGTGTTCTTAATGAAGCTAATGAAGAGTGTTGATTTATATGCTTAAATGAGAAGATGCATGCTATATGTGGATTGTATTATGAGTTACTTCCTTGTCATGACTTATTGAATATGAATGTGCCTTGTGTATGGTGGCTTCAAAGGAGTACTTAGTGTTAGTAGTAGTATGGGATGCTACTCATACATTGCACAAGTAAGACTTAGAGTTGCCCTAGATAATGGTCCTTAGGTGATGATATGACTTATGAAATGTTTATGTCTCTTATGTATAAGTATTGTGTGCAGATGGAAAGGTTGAATGATAAGTTCACTTTTGGTTACCTTAATGTGGTACTTTAGTGTGGATGGTGGTATGGGACACTATCCATACATTGCACAAGGTATAACATGAGGGTTACTTGAGATGAAGATTTAATGTGAAAGTAATGGTTTATTTGTTAGTTATGTTCTAATGTGGATACAGGGCTTGTATGTTGGTTATGTTTGTATATTATGCCTCTTATACACATGTTCATGAAGGTTTTCTCAAATAGGCATAAAGCATGAATTTCAAAGAAAACGTCCGTTTTAAGAACGGTTTTTACATGGCTTTCATGCTTGGTACTTAATTGTGCTAATCCATATTTCTCCATTTTTACCAAAGTGTAGGGTTTGGAGATGTGATATTCTATACTTGAAGGATAGGTTTCTAAGGAGCTTGGAGATGAAGACTTGGTGAGTCCTCATAGTTTCGAGGACAAAACCCAATATGTTCCCTTTATGTCTTTTATTTTATGTTTAGAGTTTTTGTATGGGATATGTCCCAAGGTTGTATTCAAAGTATTAGATGGTTTTAGACATGGTATAGAAAGTCTTCCGCTCGCTTTTATGAAAAAGGATTTCGATTGTAAAGAAAAGTTTTAATTCCGCCTTATTTTCCTATGTTCTTATGTTCAAGAATGCTATGAGGCTTGTATGAGACCCCTTCGGGGTCAAGTACGCCGTGTCACGTCTAGGGGTAGCCTCGGGTCGTGACTATTAGATATTTTTCTTTTATCTTATTTTAGTAAGTTTATTTTTAAAAAAATTGAAAATAACAAAAGTATATGTTTTATTTTAATTTTAATTTACTAAATAAGCTAGTATTTCTTAATTATAATTTAGAGTAGCTATTAGCTTATTCTTGTATTTTTATCAGCTAATATTTTAATTATTATAATATTTATTATATTTAATTTGATTGAAAAAAACTTACCACTACCATCACCCCATTACCCCACTCAACTACCCACATACCGCCACTTCACACCACTACACTTACACAATATATACAGTACTACACCTACAATACTCAAAAAGAGAACACATTAACACCGACACAGGAAAACACTAGACACGACACAACAAAAAAAAAAGAAAAAAAAAACAATTAGAAAACAAAAAAAATATACAAACACACTACTACACACTACACAGAGATGAAAAACAAAAACCCAAAAATTCCACAACCCAAAAAGAAATACTCACGCCAGAAAGAAGAAAAAACAGAAACATCCCATTTTTTATTATTTTTCTTTCAAAAAATCATAACACATTCGCCTTTTTTCTCCCTTTCCCATTACTTTCGTACAAGTCCAATACGTATACCACTACATACAATCTACAAATGATTTGTGGGCATTCTAATCTAACTTCGGTCAAAATATTGCGGTACTCAATTTACCTTATATCTTAATTTATTTATGGAATTTTATGTAATTATATGATATGTTTTGTTACACTTTTGTTTTATTCACAATTTTATTGAAATGAAGAATGGGTTCAGTGTGATATCTATTTTTTTAACAAATTAAAGTAGTTTTATTTGGTGATTATTTTATTTATTCATTTTTATTCATTAGTTGTGATCTCTTAAAAATAAACGGGGCATGGCGTTATTCTTGTTTTGATTTATATGTCAATAATGATAAAGTAGGAATTTTTAGGCTCAAAGAAATTATTGTTATTTTTATTTTATCAAAAAAAAATAAGAATTTTTTTTATTTTGTTGGATTAAAAAGTGTATGCGTAATTTGACGTTAATTTTAAGAGTAAAAAAAATACAAAATAAAAAGATATAGAAATGATTCCAAAATTATATATTGTATCCTCAACATTTAAATTTATTTTACTTTCTTTAGTTTTATTCATAAGGGACAAAATATTGTTTTTTTAATGATTAAACGAACTTTTAGACACATTAAAAAGAAATGGTTTCAATTAAGAATGTGGTTTCACATCTTTTTTTAAACATTAAAATAAATTCAAGGATGCAGTGACACACCTTGTCCAATAATATAATTTACTTTAATTAATTTAAAGTGGAGACTTATAGACAAATTTATTATGTGTGACATAAGAAGACAATTATGTCTCTAAATGTCAAGACCTAGAATGCGGTTACGAAAATAGGTGAAGACCAAATAAAAAGTTTAACAATAAAAAATACAAACAACTAATGGCCTGTAATAATGTATCCAAAATAATAATAATAATAATTTATGATAAGTATAAGTCAATAAAAGCGACCGTGCTAGAACAACGAGACTCGAGGGATGCCTAATGTCTTACCCTCAATCACCAAAATTCTTTACCAGAATTTTTAATTCGCACAAAATAAAAAATCATTTCCTTTTGAATAGGAATAAAAAAAAAAGGTGACTTGAAAAACCATAACTCAATTCCATGAGGTGACTCTCCAAAAGAATCCCTATTCGATGTTGTCACTTAAATTGAAAAATATCCTTCACCCGATCAAAAAAGAGGTGTGACATCTCTGGCGAATGTACTGGGACTAAACAGAATTTGAGCTTTATTATATTAACTTTTACATGATTTTATTATTTTTTGATATATTTTGTATAATGTGCTTCTTGTTGGTCTTTTTTTATATTGTTGAACTATTCTGTCAATTGGTTTTTCTCGTGCATCGTTATAACTCTCTGAAAATACTTCACACATGGTCACATGAATGTAGCTATGCATCTTTCTTTCTATTGAGTTAAAGTCATAGTATTTTGGCACCTGGTGAAGGAATAACACTAACACATGTTGGGCGGGGTCGGACCTGCAATGAAGTTGAAATAGCGTTGCTATCGACAAGTTGCCCCTCCCTGGCTCGAGTGTTCGCTCGGGTAATCTAGTCTAGAAATCTATATCTTTTAGGGTTAAACCTAGTGAAACTGCAACACATATATGGCTACTCCTAGTAGGTTCCACTTATTTGCATTATTAGTTGCAATAGGGTTTAGTAACTCAACATAGGGTCGAATCCGTCTATGATGTGTATCCCATTTTTTATTTGATTACTTAGATAAGTTATATGTGTTATCAGAAAATGTATTTACTTAGAAATTTTGATTTGCCAATTGTAGGGTGATTGGTGAAATGAGAAAAAAAGTTTATCTGTCGAATTTTGTATATAGATAGGGAGAAAACACGAAATTTTTTTTTACTTCTAGAAGTTATTATACATTACCTAAAAATGAAATAAAAAGATTTTTCACAACATAACCAAAATATCAAAAAATATATATTTTGAAATATAATGCATTTTTCAAGTCAAGTAAATATGTTAAAGTTTTTTTAATTGTCAAATCTGGACGAACAACGCACACATGAGTCTCAACCTTATGAGATACGTAGGCAACCCTATTTGGATTTGGTGATCATTATTCAAATAAATTTTTTAAAAAAATATGTATTTCTTATTAAAAATAATGGTATGTTTATAATCATTCTGAACTATGTTTAACCTGATTCTTGCTTTTACAAGATACGTAGGTAGCCTTATTTTGAGGTTCGGTCCAACAAAGAAAAAAATCTAAAAAGTCCTGATCACAAAACAGGGGAAAAAAGGATTCTTTTTTATTCAAGGTTCAAATAAAAATGTTCTTCTTTCTTATTTTTAAAATTTAAAAAAAAATTATTTAGGGTACAATATTTCTTTAAAAGGATTTTTATTTACTTATTATTTTTTTAAAAAGATTAAAAAAATCTTGACTTTGTTGGTACCAACATATTCAGGAGTTTGTATAAAGAAAAACAAAAGTGTAAAACTATTTGGCAAGACAGACCAACTTTGTTGTGACCTATAGACTTCTCTCGGTACCTCTTGATATATTTATGTACCACTTGAGAAGCTGTTTTGCTTAAGGTTAAACCTAAAACAAATTCGAACTCATGTTTCATGTGCGTTGTGTGGCGAGTTTTAAATATCAAAATTCAATTGCATGACTTAGTTGATCTAGAACTTGGCCCAAATGTTGTTTGAAGCGAAATTGAGCAACATTTAACTTGGAAAAAGATTATAGGCTTTCTTTGATCCGATTGTGCCTTTAAAGCCTACCAAATGACACGTTATCCATAGAACTCCTATTTCGAGCATAAATCATTTTTATTTGAATAACCACATATTAACATATATCCTTTTGTGTGCATAAATGCATTATACCTTGGTACCAACTCCCTGAGTGCATTGTCAATTATCTACATAACGTCAAAGACATATGTTGGGTAACAAAGTGAAAAAGGCCAATTATGCAAAAGTTCAAAAAATGACAAAGAAAAACAAAAATGAAAGAATTAAAAAATTAAAAAAAATGTCTAACAAAAAGGAAAGAAAATGAGAAAAAATATATATATATAAATGAGGAGAAGCTTTCAAGAAAACAAAGGTCAAATGCCAAAATAAAAAAATATTGAGAGCATTGTACAAAATTTAAGGAGGAAATAACCACTTTATCCCAAATGAATATCCTACCTTTCCCTAAGACTAAATTACAAGGCAATGACAAGTCCTATTTCATCTCATTTTTTGTGTTCTCACATTAGTGAAATCTTACATAAGGGTCAAGCATATGGTATCTCAATCTCATGCACGAAACATTTTCTGAGTGTGAGTGACCTCTAAAACTTCCTAAGATCAGAACACTTCTCTTTTGTGAAGTAGGACTTCATTTGTTGCAAGGACACTTGAAACATGAGAATATGAAAGCCCTTAATTTAGGCAAGATGAACTCATCTTGTTAATACTTAATTATGTTCGAGATACCATTTGAGACTATAGTTATTACAGAAAGTTTGCCTCAAATTTGTCTAAAAGTAGTTGAAGATGACTCATATGCATCATACTAATTGTTGGTACCAACTAAAGTCAAAACATTTTCAACCATGAACAAATTTGTTTCTCAAAAGATATATTTTGTATGAAAACTAAGAAAAAGAAAAATATTTTTTTATTCCTGTGAAATACGTTTGACTTGATTCTTGATATACAGGATACGTAGGCAGTCTTACATTGGACTCGGTCTCACAGAATAAAGTTTTATATCCTTGAAAGATCAATATCGAAAAAAAGTTGAAAAAATGATAAAGTAAAAAGAATTTCAAAGTTTCCCAGTTTCAAAAATCAGGACATATTATTATTATTTGTTATCAAAATAAAATAAATCAAACGCACCGTTTCTAGGGAACAAACACTCTGTCATCTTTTATTTCTTGGGAACAAACACCCTAATTACATATTGTATTGCATTTTTCTTTAGGTACAAGTATTTCTCATTCATGTTAATAACTCATAAAAATATTTTCTGGTGAAAACTAGGCTAAAAATAAAAAATGTTGTGGTGATTCCAAATGATGCTTCTGTTTAGTAAGATATTCTTCAGTAATGAGATTTAGATTAGCAGGACCCTCCTTAAAATGGGACTAGCAGGACCCTCCTTAATATGGGACTAATAGGACCCTCTTGGACAATGGCATTAGCAGGACCCTCCTACATAATCGAATTAAGTTTAGCAGGATCCTCCTAGACAATGGGATTAGCAGGACCCTACTACATAATGGGATTAGTAGGACCCTCTTACATAAAGGGATTCAAATTAGCAAGACCCTCATACATAACTGAATTAGCAGGACCTCCTTATCATGGGACTAGCAGGACCCTCCTCATAATGAGACTAGCATGACCCTCTTGGACAATAGGATTAGCAGGACCCTCCTACATAATGAGATTAGCAGGACCCTCCTACATAATGTGATTTAGTTTAGCAGGAACCTCCTACATAATAAAATTAGCTGGACCCTCCTACATATTGAGATTTAGTTTAGCAAGACCCTCCTACATAATGAGATTTAGTTTAGCGGGACCCTCCTAAATAATGAAATTAGCAGGACCCTCCTACATAATGGGATTTAGTTTAGCTGGACCATCCTACATAATGGGATTTAGTTTAGCAGGACCCTCCTACAATATGGGATTAGCGGGACCCTCCTACATAATAAAATTAGCAGGACACTCTTACATAATGAGATTTAGATAAGCATGACCCTCCTACATAATGGGATTAGAAGGATCCTCCTACATCATTGAATTAACAGGACCCTCCTACATAATGAGATTTAGATTAGCAAGACCCTCCTACATAATGATATTTAGATTAGCAGGACCATCCTACATAATGGTATAAGCATGACCCTCCTACATAATGGGATTGAGAATAGACGGACCCTCCTACATAATGGGATTAGCAGGATCCTCCTACATAATGAGGTTAGCAAGACCTTTCTACATATTGGGATTTTGATTAGCAGGACCCTTCTCCATAATGTGATTTAGATTAGTAGGACCTTCCAACATAATGGAGTTAGCACGACCCTCCTACATAATGGTATTTAGATTAGCATGACCCTCCTTAATAATAGGATTAGCAGGACCCTTCTACATAACGAAATTTAGATTAGCACGACCCTCCTACATAATGGGATTAGCAGGACCCTCCTACATAATGAAATTTAGATTAGCAGGACCCTCCTACATAATGGGATTAGAAAGAACCTCCTACGTAATGAGATTTAGATTAGCAGGACCGTCCTACATAATGGGATTAGCAAACCCTCCTACATAATGAGATTTAGATTAGTAGGACCCTCCTACATAATGGGATTAGCAAAATCCTCCTATATAATGAGATTTAGATTAGAAGGACCCTCCTACATAATTGGATTTAGATTAGCACGCCCCTCTTACGTAATGGGATTAGCAGGACCCTCCTACATAATGGGATTTAGATTAGCATGATCCTCCTACATAATGTGATTTAGTTTAGCAGGACCCTCCTACATAATGGGATTAATTTTAGCAAGACCCACCTACATAATGAGATTTAGATTAGCAAGACCCTCGTACATAATGGGACTAGCAGGACCTCCTGGACAATGGGATTAGCAGGACCCTCCTACATAATAGGATTTGGTTACTTTCTCCTAGGATAAACACTTCATAGATTGAGTTTATTTATTTAATTTTAAATTCATAATTGCTAAAAACTCACAAAAAAATTTCACTGAAAACTGGGGCAAAATTTTTGTTTATTTCTGTTGTTTATGATTGTATTCAGGTTTCTTCAAGCGAAACATGGATTTGAAAATCAAGAACAATGTTTCAACTCTTTTCAGAATGATCAATCCCCATAATAGCTAGAATCACTTTCTTAATTGTATGTAGCAACCTTACCTCCAGACAGCTACTTCTATTCATCTACTGATCAACAAAAACAAGCAGGCATTCAAGAACATTTTCAAATTGTCATTTTGAAGAGTGTCAAAAACTCACTATAAGTGGCAAGTTCAGCATCGAATCCAGTCAAGATCAAGATACTCACAAAATCAAGGTGATATCTCAAATTCAAGACTCAAGAGGAGCTGCATAGATAGTTGCTTGTACTGTTATTTTCCTTTTGACTATTTGCTTTCATTTTTTTTATGTAAGGACAAAAGCCACGACCTGGAGCCTCGATGGAACCTCACTTAACTTCGAACTCATCACCTTATCTCCTTGAACTACATGTGACCTGATTCCTTTATAACCAGGGATATGTAGAATGTCCAAAACAAAGACTAGATCGCAGAAATTTTTCCTTCAAAATACAAGTCCGATAAAAATTTGTCAGGTTATCTACTTCTTTGTCTGAAAACTCTTCGTGTTTCCAGTCATAGAGGGGCAAACTGTAGACACGTAATTTTTGACCGAACTTAAGGTCTTACACCATTTTTAGTACATAAATATTGCTTTTAAAGATAAATTAGATATTTTTATTTTAACTTATTTTAGCAAGTTTATTTTAAATAATTTTAAAATAACAAAAATGTATGTTTTATTTTAAATTTAGTTTAATAAATAAGCTAGTATTTCTTAATTATAATTTAGAGTAGCTATTCGTTTATTCTTGTATTTTTATCAGCTAATATTTTAATATTATAATATTTATTAAATTTTATTTAATTGAAAAAAAAACTTACCACTACCCTCACCCCATTACCCCACTCCACTACCCACATACCCCCACTTCACACCACTACACTTGCACTTTATATACACTATTACACCTACACTACTCAAAAATACAACACATTAACAAACACATAGAAAAACACTATACACGACACAACAAAAAAAAAAAAAAAAAGCCAATCAGGAAACAAAAAAAAAGACACAGAAAAAAAAGACACAAACACACTAATAGACACTACACAGACGTGAAAAACAAAAAACCAAAAACTCACATCCCAAAAAGAAATTCTCACGCCAAAAAGAGGGGAAAAAAAGAGACATCCCATTTTATATTATTTTTCTTTCAAAAAATCATAACACATTCAACTTTTGTTTCCTTCCTTTCTCACTACTTTCGTACAAGTACAATATGTATACCACTACACACAATCTACAAAAGATTTGTGGGCGTTCTAATCGAGCTTCGGTAAAAATATTGTGATACTCAATTTACCTTATCTTTTAATTTATTTATGGAATTTGATGTAATTATACGATAAGTTTTGATACACTTTTATTTTATTCACAATTTGATTGAAATGAAGAATGTGTTAAGTGTGATATCTTTTTTTAACAAATGAAAGTAGCTTTAATTGGTGATTATTTTTATTTATTTATTTTTATTCATTAGTTGTGATCTCTTAAAAATAAATGGATCATGACGCTATTCTTGTTTTGATTTAGATGCCAATAATGATAAAGTAGGAATTTTTAGTCTCAAAGAAATTATTTTCATATTTACTTTATCAAACAAAAATAAGATTTCTTTTTTACAATTCTTTATTATTTTGTTGTATTAAAAAGTGTATGCTTAATTTTGACGTTAATTTTAAGAGTAAGAAAATACAAAATAAAAAGATATAGAAATGATGCCAGAATTATATATTGTATCCTCAACATTTAGATTTATTTTACTCTATTTAGTTTTATTTATAAGGGAGAAAATATTAATTTTTAATGATTAGAAGAACTTTTAGACCCATTTAAAAGAAATGGTTTCAATTAAGAATGTGGTTACACATCCTTTTTTAAATATTAAAATAAATTCAAGGATGCGGTGACACACCTTGTCCAATAATATAATTTACTTTCATTAATTTAAACTAGATACTTAGAGACGAAATTATTGGGTGCGACATAAGAAGACAATTATATCTCTAAATATCAAGACCACGAATGTTGTTACGCATCTAGGTGAAGACCAAATAAAAATATCAACAATAAAAAATGCAAACAAATAATGGCTTGTAATAATGTATCCAATAATAATTATAATAATAATAATAATCAGTATATTAATAATAATAATAATAATAATAATAATAATAATAATAATAATAATTTAAGATAAGTATAAGTCAATAAAAGTGACCGTGCTAGAACCACTGGACTCGTGGGATGCGTAATAACTTTCCTCGGTCAATAGAATTCCTTACCCAAATTTCTAATTCGCAGACCAATATAACGAGTCATTACCTATTGATTAGGGATATAAAAAGGTAACTTGGATCACCTTAACTCAATTCCAAGTGGCGACTCTCAAAAAAATTAAAAAATAATCCCTAAATCAATAACATTATTTAAATTGGATAAAAACATTTCCGGTCGGAAGGGGTGTGAAAAACCCATGTAATCCCCATGTTTTAAAGTTATGAATCATATGATATGAGATTTTGATCTTCAAGAAAGATTTTTATGAAACAAAGCATCTATTGCAAGCTTTACATGAATATATGATGAAATCCATATCTAACCCATGTTTTCCAAGAGTTTATGATTGAAAGTGGGTTTTGACCTCTAGAGGTAAATTATGGACTTATGCATTGTTTATGAAATCTATGCAAATGTTTTAAGGGTGCTTTGAAAGTAAAGTACCAATGATGATGTTGTGTTGTGAAAGCATATTCTCACTAAAACACAAACTAGTATGATGTGAAAGGTTTTCTCACATAGAAAGGATTGTTAGGTTTGAAGGCTTTCTCACCTAATTGAATCAAAGACAAGGAGCTATCTGAATGAAACTAGGTTGAATTGGTTGTCCAAGGGGAACCTTTTCATGAATAATGAAGTGAAGTGAGAAATGACTATTCCGTTGAAATTTATGCTTAGCACCAAATGGATATTGATTATGAGATGGAAGCTCTCACGTTAGTAGAGGCCGAGTTTTCAAATTAATCTCAAGAAATGGAAGCTCTCACATTAGTAAAGATAGGGTTACTAGTAGCAATATCCTAATCCCATAACTATGTGCCCCCATAGATTTATTATCTAGTGGATCCACTTAAGCTAGACCTTCATGGTTCTACATTGGCAAGTAGGACAATCCTTTTTGGTGTGGGAAACACCCGGGGATTAGTTTATAGCTCACATGGTCTCATGTCGGTTAAAGCTAATTCCCCACAAGTAATAATAAAATAAGGTTACTTCAAGACATATCACATATGAGATCAAAAGTTTTAAAGATTAAGTTAACTTGCATTGACCATGATTTAGGACTTATGCTTTATAGCTCTTTCATATGATGTTTAACTTGGTCAATTGCATGTCATGAAGTTTAATGCCCCTTTTTGCACAATTTTAAATGTTTTATGAATGGCTATCATATTTGGTACATTGTTTTCTACTAATGCATACTCTTGCCTACATTTTCCCCAAATGTAGGGCTCGATATTTCGGGTGTTCAGTTTCGTGGCTAGTTGGTGATTTGATTCTTTCACGAGATTTGGTGAGTCCTCATTCTTTGAGGATAGAGTTTTATTGTTTTAGTATCTTTCATGTATTTATCTTTTGGATATAATGTATGGGCTAGGCCCAATTTCATTATATTGTATTAGATGGCTATGATGAGACAAGAGTTTAAACTTCCACTTTTCATTTTATAAAATGTTTTGGACTTGAACTATTGTTTTACTCTTATTGTTCTATTTCTTATGTTATGAGAGCTAAGTGGATTGTATGGAGTTGTTGGTTCTATACGCCATGTTACATCTAGGGGGTACCCTTGGGTCATGACATAAGTCATGGGATGTAGCGTCTTTTCCTAATTGTTTTAACTCAATACTATGTTATTTTTTATTCTACCCAAAGCCTTATATAATGATTCTAAACCCCCAAATCACCCAAACTCAATTCTTTCTCTTAAATTTCCAAAAGATGATCAATCTCTTCCTCTCAAATATTTATCTCTCTAGAAATTGAAGAAGAAAGCTATGGTTTCAAGATCAAGCCTCCAAAACCTCCATTGATTCCAAGCTTTTGGACTCAAGGTATGATAGTTTTCATCCATGGAGTCCTTTCCTCCAGCGAGTTCCCAAATTCTCAAATTTTGTAAAGTTAGATTCCCCAATCAAGATAGGTTTATCTTCAATTGCCATTGATTCTCTTTAATGTTGGTTCACTTGATTGTTTTATGACATTTTATGCATGAATTGAAGTAATTGCATGTTTTTAAGTTGATTTCCATTGAACCATTTTTTCTAAGCTATGATGACATAATGTGGGTCTTGAACTATGAAATATGAATTTATGAAAATATGCATACCTTCTCTTTATGAAATTGATGTAAATGAATTTGAAGATGATTTGACTTTTAAAACATGTAGAATCCTATGAATTATTGAAAATAATGTATGATCATGAAAGTATGTTCATGACTCAAGAAAGCTTATAGATGAGAGTGTCTATATGTTCTATTAAGCTTGGACACCTGACATGAATGACATCTAGATACGCCCTCAATGTTTTTCGGGCAATTTTCCTAAATTAGGTCTTGATTAGTATGGTATCCTTATGTGCCATCAATGATTAGAGACCACGATTTCAAAACTATTTACATTAGTATTAGGGGCATTTCTAACATGAAATGAATGACTATAGGCCTAAAAGCTATTATGAAAAGATCATGGATGGTGAAAGGTTTTCTCATGCATGGTCTAAGGAACTATCCTATGATAAGACAAGTGGTGACTACCCACGTCTTTTAAAGATAAGACAAGTTAAGATTAATAACTACTTCATGGAATTTATGCTTAGCAGTGAGAGGATATTAAGATGGAAGCTCCACCGTGTTAAAGTTGGGTTTCTGATGAGTCAAGGATCTCGACTGATTTTGAGCTTAATATTTAAAGATATAGTGTCCTCAATGCCTATTTTATGCTCATAATTGGTGTTAAAATGTTAATTTGCAGCACTGAAGGAAAAAGAGAAAGACAAGGACATTAGAAGGCAAAAAGGAGAAAAAAGACTGAAAATGTTTAAAAAAAGCAAAGCTGGTACTCGCTAAAGCCACTTGGTGACTCGCTGAGTGGACCTTCAGCTCTTCGAAACTTCCAGGAGGCCAGCCCATGGACAAGACAAACATGGCGATTGGATAGGAATTTCGGCGAGTCACCAAAAGTATTCAGTAAAGCCAAGGTAGCTCGCCAAATGTTACAGATAAGGGTGGTGCAAGGCCATGTCAAGAAGGAGAGAAGATGAGCACTTGTTAGGCGAGCCCAACCTTCTTCACCAAAAGTTACAGAGATATTGGTGAAAAGACAAGCCAAAAAAGTGAGAAAGAGAGCACTAGGCAGATCGTCGATCCTATCGGCGAGCCCGACTTACTTCTCCGAGTGACCCCATGCTAAAGTTTTTGGAAAATATTAATGAAATTTTCAAAACATTGTTTTTACACATTTTTTACTACAGATTTGTTTTTTTTTAATTTCTAGCTTCAATTTGAGCATTTGGAGACTTGTGTATTGTTTCCCAACCCGATGGAAAACTTCTTTGACAATGATTTCTTGTTCTTTATTATGTTTGGATAAAGCCCCCATTCTTTGGGGTGCGATTATGTAGTTTAATGTTGCAATTAGCTTATGGGTGTTGATATTTACTGATTTTATTCTTTATTTGAATTGGGTTAAATTAATAGTTTGTGTATTAATTGAAGAGTTGTAGTTGCAAATGCAGTTCTAGTTTTGTACTCTAAGCTTTCTTGAAAAAGAAGTGTTGGAGTTAAATTATTAGTTGGTTATTGTAGTGATTGTATTGTTACATATTTAACTCGAGAAAGTGGGTGTGAATACAATTTTGCAAATCTAGATTGAAAAGGTATATTCATTAAGGAATTGGGTTGTTAATCTACGATGTGCTTGTTGAGGTTTGAAAAAACTCGCTTGATTTGTATTAGTTGATTGATAAATAGCTATTGCACCCAAAGCCTAGCCTACCCTTTGAGATTCAACGACTTTTAGTAAATAATAATCACCCATTTTGCGAAATTGGCATTCAATTTATCATACTCCCAAGAAATCATCTCTATTTGTTTACCCCTATTTTAAGTAGACGTAATTCGGTTACCCAAATCCCCCTATTTGACATTAATTGTCAAAAATCTTGTCATTTAATTTAATATTGCAAAAATGTCTACATTTACAAACGATTAGAACACCATTTTACTTGATCAAATTTTTCATCGTATCACTCCCTGTGGGATCGACCCCAACTCTTAGTTTTTTTATACTTGTTAGCGACCGCCTATACATAGAATCAGATAAAGTATAATTGAGCGTTATAAAAAATGGTGCTTCTATGAGTGAGTGGTGTTTAGAATTCTTTTATTGAAGTTTAGTCGTTAACTGATTTTGTTGTAGTTGAATCAATTTATTTGTGTTCTTTGTTGGCTGCTCTTAAACGGGGAAGAGATGAGCGTCAATAGAAGTAGTGCCAGCGAAATTGGGAACTATGACATGGGTAATTTGCACGATTTGAATGAAGATCAATTAGGAAGTGTGGGTGCTATTCGATTTCCTCCGACTGTGGGCAATGCGGTGTTTCATGTGACCAGCACTATGTTGCAGTTGCTACAAATAAAGAGTGTATTTGGAGGAGGCGGAAAACTTCGTCATCATCGAAAGTAGTCGGTGTCTCGTTACTTAGAATCTTTCATCACTTATTTGCCTAGATTTCAAGATAATCCCTTCTGCGAGTTCGACCTAGCTCGCCAAAGAGATTTGGCGATTCGCTGACTGATCGGCTGACGTTTCTGCTTCAGATTTTCTGTATTTTAGTGTGATTGTTCTTTTGACTAATCACAAACCTTTGCAGATATGGTACGTACAAAATTAAACGCGCCACCTCAGAACAAGGCTAAGGGAATTACAATCAATGAAGGAGGATCACGTCCTCCACAGAAAAGAAAGCAAGATCTCCCGTCGGGAGATAAGGCAAACGAAAGAAGCATATCGCTAGAAAAGGGTCAGCTATTGAGCCAGATTTTTCTGAGCTAGAAGCTTAACAATCCTTGATTCGTTACTACTAATTGTACATCCACTATCTTTTCTTTTCATAAAGTTTTTCCATTATCTCTTCCGTCCACTTAGCTTCTTCCACTTAGCTTTATCTTGTCGACCTCTTTATTCCAAGTTGACAGCCGGAATCACATTATCTTCACCGTAGCATTTTGAGCAT
>JAJOOH010001031.1:0-26285 GCA_029582605.1 Solanum gracilifrons
CCAATCTCCATTAACATTTGCTCAATGAAATGCCATTCAATTAAATTCAATCTACTTTAACTTCTTAATTGTTGAACCTCTCCAAACACTCTGTTCCAAATTAAATTTAAAGTACCTTCATGATATTCATCAGTATGGTCCATTTCATTTAGAAGATAGGTCATTTAAAGAATATCTCAATAGGGCATTATCTCATCGAAGAAGTTTAGCTACTCAACCTCTTTATGCATTGTAATATGTAGCAGCTGATCTATAATGTAGTGTTTCATCTAGTATGTGATGAGTCCAAACAATGGTCAAGGAGAATCAAAGAGCTTATAGCTTATGAAAAGATTTGAGCGATAAATTTGATACTGCAGATGCTGAAGTTTTGAGAACTACAGTTGGGTTGGAAACTAACTAAGACACATTTTATTTAGCCTAATTATTTATACTATTTTGATTGCAGGACACCTTTCAGCTTCTGGACATACAAAACAATCAAGATACCATTCTTCAAACAACAAAAAATTTGTATCGATATCATCGGAGTAGACATGATGATCATTTCAAGAAATTTGCTACAAAAGAAGAGAGTCTGCAAAACATACCAACAGATGTTAATGAAGCTGAATGGAAATTCTTTGTAGACTACTCCAGCTCTGATGATTTTAAGGTAGTTAAAAGTGAAAAATTTAACCCTTTATATTTTTTTTGGTAATAACTGTGAATACTACTATCACTCCAACATGAAAAATTCAAATTTACAATCTAAAGAGCGCCTCTTGTCACAACGACCTCCAAGAAGAGGTTTAGGACTATCAAGGTCTCAATCAAAGCTATTCAAGGAAAAAAAAAACATAAGCTATTACCAAATACAAAAAAATTCATTCTTCTGATCTAACCTATTTGATCTCTAGTTAGTCTTCTCAACAGAATCCGACACCTTGTGTTCTGGAGAATGTCTATTTGAGCTCTCACTTCTTTCTATATTTGTACAATTGCAAAACTTGTACTCACATCTATGCTTTGTAAAATCTTTCAATTTCTTGCTTTCCATGTGTGATAGATCATTGCCCCCCATATTGCCAGCAAATTCTGTATTTGCTTCCATTCCCTTTATTTCAGCCTTTTCAGATCCTTCTGAACCATTTAGACCTCTGTCCAGTTTATTAGACCATGTCGAATTGCAGTAATCCAATCACACTCAGAGAATAGGTGTTGAGGAGTTTCTACTACCCCTGCCAAACAGAGAAAACACTTTGCATCCTCCACATGAATGTTCAATCACATCATTCTAGACTTGGTAAGAAGTCTGTTCTGATTTGCTAACCATAAGATAAATCTATGTTTTGGCTGCAAATTTTTGTCCATATAAGATTTGCTTCCCATAGCCTGTGGTTTGAGTCCCTATCAGTGCATTATAGCTCCTTGTGACTGAATAAGTGCCACATTTTGTCAACTTGTACTTGTCATTTTTGTACCATTCCTGATATTTCTATGTTGCTTTATATACAATCCATGTACCCATTTTTACACAGAGAATGTCTTGCTTCTCTGAAACCTGCCATAATAACTTGTCAACTGAAGCTTCATTCCAGTTTCTGCATCCCTTAACATTTAGTCCTCCGAATTTCTTTGGGAGGCACACCTTGTCCCAGGCAACCAAAGGTGCCTTTCTCTGTGATCTGCACTACTTCCCCATATAAAATCATTGCATTTTCTATCCATAGCCTTGAGTACACTTTGAGGTAAGATAAAGACTCAATCCCAAAAGTTAAATATCAAAAAGAAAACAACATTGACTATTTGTAGTCTTCCTACATAAGAGAGCTTCCTAGCATAAGCATTACTTACCCTTTTAGTAATCTTCTCCATGAGTTGATGGCACTCCATCTTACCCTTTCAGTAACCTTTTATATTGCTTGTTTTCTTTTTTGACTTGTTATATACTTAGATCAAAATAAATTACTAAACTCAACATCAATGCAGAAAATGAGTGAAAGAAACAAAAATAACAAGGCAAAACAAGAATTGAATCATATTTGCGGCAAAAAAACTTTTCAAGCAGTGTCTTATAAAGCGGTGAGATATATGTCTTTCTTTTGATCGATTATTGTTACAATTTCAACAATAACATAATTTCATTTGTTTTGACAGAGGGACACAACCACTGGAAAAGAGCTGAATTTTCAAAAACTTTGGGAAATAACTCACATGAAGCCAAATGGGCAATGGGTTACTCATGCTTCTGCTGAAGTGAATGTACTTTTTTTTTAAACCTTTATTCATAGAATGAGTTTATTTAAATAAATATGGAGTGTTAAAGCTAGTATAACCTTTTTTGTAGGATAAAGTGAAAGATGCTATTGATGAAAAAATTCAAGAAATTGAAGAGCGTACCGATGTGGATCCTATTATTAATGCTGCATTTGTGCAAATAATGGGAGAAAAATCAAAGTACATTCTTGGTCAAGGATCTTGAATTAAGTCAGCAAGTAGAATATCTAGAAATGAAATTCAAGAACAATTTCAAGCACAACAAAAGGAAGCAGAAGAAGAACGTCATAAACAAGAGAGTGTAGAAAGCAAGCTAATGGAAGCTAAGAATCAACTTGAAGAGGAGCCAAAAAACCGTGAAGTAATGGAAGTTCGTTTAGTGCATGACCAAAAATTGTTACAAGAGAGCATGATGACGCTAGTATCTCATATGCAGAATCCCAAGGTATTTGTTTATAGTATACATCACTAAATTAGTAGATTCTACATTGCTACTTAAATTTTTTTCTCTCACTATACATCGTCGCCTCTTTCATTCTATTCTTCTTTTATCGACATACTAAGTTATTAATTTGTACCATATTTAACAGAATGGCCTTCCTGCTTCGATTTTCAATATCATTACAACTTCAACTAATTCAAATGAGACAAGTTCTGGAGGTCTAATGAATAACAATTGGGTAAGTAAATGTCTCATATCTATTTTTTATATTCTCAAGGGTAAAAATTTAGACTTGCATTGGCTGCTGTTAGGCGTGCTTGATATGATCCTCTAAACACGACCTATTGGATTATTTTCCTGATTACCTTTTAGGGAACCCTTGTTATTGTGAATCAGTTTCCACCAGTCTACCACTTGGAAATTACCTCTCAATCACACATACATCTCTTTAATGGAAAATGCATCCATTGTTGTAAGCTCCACCTCCCTTATGTCCGCTTCCTCCAGATACTTCTTTGCTTGAAAAATCTTCTGCACCACCTATGAAGCCTGTTTTGGCGTGCATTTCCAGATAGAATTGCCCTTTATGTAATAGAAGTGGACCCACTTAACCCATAACTTATCTTTTTTACAGCACAAATTTCATAGCAGCTTGCATATAACTATCTTGTTCCAATAGGCTACATCTAGGGTGTTTAGTCCTCCTGCTTCTCAAGGTAAGCAAACTCTAATTACTATATTACATGTTGAACTAGTGCTATTGTCGGGTATTGCTCACTGATCTCAAAACATATGTTGTTAGTTTGTTCGAGCATCACATCTGGTAGTTAGATGAAAATAGTATATGTTGCTGAAAATTTATTTTTGTTTACAAGTATATGTTGCTGGTAATTCGATGAAAATAGAAATTGTTCTTTATTGGTAACATTGACTTACTACATTATTATTGGAATAGATTTTTCCTCTCCTTGTGTCGATAAGTTGTATCTCTATGCATATCCATCTTTCATTTTAATTACAACAGAAAAACACAATATGTAATAAACGTATTTTAGATATATATTTACTTCAAGCTTATAATCTTTGTATTGATGAGCGGTTGCAGGAAGATTTACATGGAAAGCAAAACCAAGAATCACAGATGCAAAAAGAATTGGATAGCTTGAAAGATATCTTGACTTTTGAGAAGCAAAACTTAGAAATGGCTATTTATGATTGTGATAAATTCAATTCGTTGTGCAATGAAAAAGATGTAGAGCTTAAGGTATTTTTTTAATGTTATTAAATTTGATTTATTAAAGGGACAATCGTTCATTTTATTACTCCATTCCTTGTAGGCTACCCTATCAGAGAAGCGAAGCTTAGAAATGCGGCTTCCAAAGTTGAGTTCTCAAGGTTCAAAGAAATTATTCCGAAAGAGTTGGTTGACGCAAATAATCAGGTAAAGCTATAAAATATTATATGGCCTTTATATTTTGTCCAGATTAGTATCCATAAAACAGAAATTCATGTGACTTCACTAATTCCAGGTCTTTGAAAAGATCCATGAAGAGTTGAAAGCTCGTTCTATGTTGCATACCGCAGAAGAAACAAAAAAGAGGCTTTTGAGTGAAAAATCATCACTTGAGGCAAAAATTGTACAGCTGGAAAAGAAGAAATCAAGTGCCTAAATATCTCTTGTTTTGCATTTTTAGCTTGAAGAGTTGTGGATCTGAGTCATAATGGTATTAGAGTACTGCCTTTTTCCATCAATAGTTTATGTCAACTACGATCTCTAATACTACAAAATTGCAATGAGTTGAAAGAGTTACCAGATATTGGTAATATTTGTCATTTGCAATTGCTTGATTGTGCGTATGATTTGGATGTCTTAGATCGACAACTTTTGATGAGATATTGTTTGCATCTTATTTGGAGAGTAGTATACCAACGGGAAGTTGATTGTGAACAAGAAGAGTTTTGATGGATTAAAATCACTACACATAGAAAGTTGTTCTTGTGATTTCACATTCAGTTATTATCTCTTTTTAAACTCAATCAATGCTCTTGGTCAGTTTGGTAAGAAGGGAAAAGGGAAGTCTCCAGGAAGCTGGAAACTGTTTAAAAAGTTTATTTCACAAAATTATTCCAGGAGATTAAGATTACATTTTACTTCCTTTTGTTTTTGTGACATTCTTGGGGTTGAAGGAAGTGAACAAATGATCCTTTGCCAAATTTGGAACATCTCACTCTCTCTTCTGTACATAATTTATAGTGTCTATGATTTTGGTTATTTTCAAATGAAATAAGGAGATTTATCAGGAGATTAAGGAGATTTATCAGGAAGGTTAAAGTGTGTTTGGGTGTATTAGTGAGTGCATTCATGTGAATATCTCTGCTTTTTAGATTTATATTTTTGTATTTTATAACTTACTTTGTCAAATTATAATTATATTTATCTTTTATTTGCAGGATGAACATGCATAATTGAACCATTGGTTCAATACAGGTACTATTGGAAGATCGGACTATTCAGAAGTTATAACTAGTAGGATTAGAATATAATTAATGACTTGCTTATTATTTTTTCTTACAAGTACAAACATATGTAGTAGTATTTAGTTCTTTGGAATATCAATCTTATATTGACCTTTGCAAATTTATATAATTCTTAATATAAATATTTGTGAAAATTTTCTAAAAGAAAAGTGTATTGTGTATATAGCAGCTATTCACAAATTGTTGCTAAAAGTGTAGAAATATTTGTATCAAATTTCTAAAAAGAAAATGTGTATTATGTATGTAGCAACAACTCACAAATTTTTGCTAAAGGTATATAATAAATATGTTTATTGCAATAAAATTTATTGTTGCTAAAAGCCTTCCCAACACATTACTAACTAACTTTTTGTCAATTTTTTACAACAATTAATATTGTTGGTAAAAAAGTTAATTTGTGGCAACACCAAATTTGTTGCGAAATTTTTTATAAGCCACAACTATATTAATGTGAGGCAACAATTATTTTGGTTGCAATAAGTTAGTTTTTGGCATCAATATATTTTGTTGTTGCAAAAACTTTTCGAATTAGCGTTTATTGCAACAACTTTTATATTGCTGCTAAAAGTACTTTTTGCAACAACATTCTATATATAGGAACAAAACTAATTGTTGGGAAATTCCATTTTTCTTGTAGTGTCATAGACCTCAGCTAGGTGACTGTTGAGCATGATCAGATTCAAGGGTGAGAGAGTTCTTTCAGGTTGTCATGGATCTTTCTTGTTTAAGTCCACTCTTTTCGGACACAGGCTATTTGTTTAAGGTGTTTGTTTAGTTTCGGGGTTGTACCCCTTGTTCTTAGACTTGTCGTTAGTAGTGCTTTGGTACATTGACTTTTAGGTTCTAGGGGTTAAGACTTCCATATTAGTTTGGTTAAGTTATTTGTTAAACCTTTGGAGTTTATGAGAAATCCATATTTTTATTGTCATTTAAACCTTCTTCCGTATCTTTATATGCGTAGCTTATTGGTTAAGGATGCTTAGTTGGGTTGTAGTAATGGTTCTCCCACTGGAGGGTTAGTGTGGGTGCCAATCACGATGATCTAGGTCGTGACAAGGACGGTCTGTAGTAGGACCTCCAGACCGTAGGTTAGACCGTCGGCGAGGGTCGGTAGTTATTTTAAGGGACTTCTTGACCTTTTCCCTATTTGTTTTAACCTAATACTATGTCATTTTACCATTTATCCAAAACCCTATATAATGAATTTTAACCCCCAAAACACCTAATTTAATTCATTTTCCTAAATTCCCAAAAGTTGAGCAAGTCTTGCTCTCAAATATTTCTCTCACTAAGATAGAAGAAGACTAGGGTTTCAAGGTTAAGTTTCCAAATCCTCCATTACTTGCAAGTTTTTGGCATCAAGGTATGATAGTATTCACCTATAGAACTCTTTCCTCCGTAGGGTTCCTAAATTCTCCAATTTAAAAATTGGAAATCTCCAATTGAGGTGAGGGTTTTCTTCTATGTCATGGGTTCCTTTCAATGTTGATTCAATTGATTGTTTTATAAACTATTATGAATGAATTGAGATAATTCTATGTTTTTAAGTTGAATTCCCATGAACCCATGCTTAACCCATATTTTCTAGACTATGATGATTGAAAATTGATTTTGAACTATGAAAAATGATTTTATGAAGATATGCATGTTCTTATGAAATTGATGAAAATGATGTAAGTTGCTTTGAGAGTAAAGCATAAATGTTGTTATTGATTGTTGTGAAATGATTTCTGACATATTGATCAATACATGAACGTGAAAGGTTTTCTCACATAAAGGATTCTTATAGTTGAAAGGTTTTCTCAACTAAACTATGAATTGAGTTTTAGGAGCTATTCTAATCGAGATTTGCAGGCTTGACCTACGGCCTCTCACCCACGAGGCGTGGCCTGACCCATGAGGCGTGGATCCCCTCTGTGGGTGACTGCCCAGGTAATTTCTAAGGCCTTCCTCAAGGACCTAGTTGGTCATTGGGGTCGTACTTTGATGCTCTAACACAAAACCCTTTATTTTTAAGTACGGGGAGTTACATTTATGACCGTAACCCTCAAGTTAAGATCTAGTTTAGCCTACTAGTTTCCGAAGAGTTACAATATCTCCCCCTTGAGATCATTCGTTCTGAAATGACTATCTAGATACTTTACTGAAGTAAAGACTCAAAACTAGCTGCCCATCCTGCATGAAACATCAAAATAATGCACAATTCAAAGAAGGAAACTTAATCTCCATCTCAAACAATAATCAATGCAACACAAGGAAGGTAGAAACTACATCTAACAACCCATTATGCATGAAACTCAACATTTCTCATATTCATAGGAGGAACTACCTTCTCCAACTAAAAGCATGCTCAAAACAATATCATGGAGCCAATATGTAATTATTCTCAAAAACATACTATAGTATGTTCATCAATCCATCTCATGAAGTTAAATAGGCAACTCTTACTCAATGCACAACAACATGAGGAACATAAATCATTGAAACTCATTTTCTCACTAAATATGAATTTCATCAAGAACATGCATAGCATAAGAAAATCATAGGAAAACACATATAGCACACATGACTCCCAAACACTAAAACTCAAAAGGAACTACTTACATCAACCTTGAATAGGAGTAGAAGGAAAGAGATGAGGATATCGGGACTTCATATTGGCCTCGGCCTCCCAAGTAGCACCCTCAACTAAGTGATTTCTCCATAAAACCTTCACGGAAGCTATTTCCTTGTTTCTCAATATCTTGACTTTCCAGCCTAGGATCTCTATCGGAATCTCTTCATATGAAAGACTTTCGTCAACTCCCAATCCTTCTATGGGAATAATGGATGGCGGATCTCCAATACATTTCTTAAGCATAGAAACATGAAATACCGTATGAACCGGGGCCAACTCATTTGGCAAATCGAACTCATAAGCAACCTTCCCAATATACTTCAAAATTTTATATGGGCCTACATACCGGGGACTAAGTTTCCCTTTCTTTCCAAATCTCATCACACCCTTCATGGGTGAGATTTTCAAATATACCCAATCATAACCTCAAATTCTAAATCCATTTTTCTTACATCGGCATAAGACTTTTGTCTACTTTGAGCCGTTCTCAACCTCTCTCTAATAAGCTGAACTTTCACAATGGCTTCATAAACTAGCTCGGGACCTATTAAAGCAATTTCACCAACCTCAAACCAACCAACCGGAGACCTACATCTCCTATCATACAAGGCTTCAAAAGGAGCTATACCAATACTTGAGTGATAACTATTATTGTAGGCAAACTCTATTAGTGGCAAGTGGTCATCCCAATCACCTTTAAAATATATCACGCATTCCCTCAACATATCTTCCAAGGTCTGAATGGTGAGTTCCGCTTGTCCATCCATTTGGGGGTGAAAAGTTGTGCTAAGCTTCACCTTAGTGCCAAGACCTGTTTGGAATGACTTCCAAAAGTGAGAAGTAAATTGAGTACCCCGATCGGAAATAATAGATAGAGAAACGCCATTCAACTTCACTATCTCCCTTATATACAACTTGGCATAGTCTTTTACCGAAAAAGAAACCTTGACGGGAATGAAGTGGGATGATTTTGTCATCCGATCTATAATGACCCAAATAGAATCATGTTGCCTTAGGGTGCGAGGCAAACCCACAATAAAGTCCATATTTACATGTTCCCACTTCCAAGTGGAAATATTTATATCTTGGGACAAGCCTCCCGGCCTTTGATGCTCAACCTTAACTTGTTGACAATTAGGACATTTGGCTACAAATCCCGCAATATCTTTCTTCATCCCATTCCACCAATAGACTTCTTATAGATCACGGTACATCTTGGTGGCTCCCGGATGAATAAAATATCAAGAACTATGAGCTTCTTCTAAATTTTATTCCCTCAAGCCATCAACATCCAGAACATATAACTGACCTTCGTACCTAAGCACCCCATCTCCCCCTTGGGAGAAAGCCTCGATGGACTTCTTAAGTACCGATTCTTTCAATTCAACTAATATAGGATCAAGGCCTTGCTTGGACTTCACCTCCATCACAAAGGACAATTTGGAACCATTATGGACCATGACACCACCCTTGGTGGAATCCACTAGTTGAACACCTAGCCGAGCCAACCTATGCGCATCACGAACCAATTCTTTCTTTTCATCCTCTACATGAGCCACACTATCCATGGATAATCTATTAAGTGCATCCCCTACCATATTGACTTTGTCGGGGTGGTAAAGGACAGTCATATCATAATCCGTCAAGAGTTCTAGCCACCTTCTTTGTTGAAAATTCAGGTCCTTTTGACTAAATATATATTAAAGACTCTTGTGATCGGTGAAAACATCCACATGTACCCCATACAAATAATGTCTCCATATTTTTAAGGCAAACACAACAATCGCTAATTCAAGATCATGGGTCGGATAATTCTTTTCATGGATTTTAAGTTGCCTTGAAGCATAGACAATCATTTTACCGTTTTACATGAGCACACATCCCAACCCCACTCTAGAGGCATCACAATACACCATAAAACCATCAGTACCTTCCGGTAAGGTCAACATGGGAGCGGAAGCTTTCAACTCATGGAAACTTTTCTCACAAGCCTCCGACCACACAAACTTAGCTTTCTTTTGAGTCAAAGCCGTCAAAGGAGAAGCAATGGAAGAAAATCTCTCAACAAACCTTCTATAGTAACTGGTCAAACCCAAAAAACTTCTAATATCGGAAGGAGTTAGAGGTCTAGGCCAACTCTTGACCGCATCCATTTTCTTAGGATCTACCTCAATACCCTTGCTTGACTCAATATGACCAAGGAAAGCTACAGATTTCAACCAAAATTCACACTTGCTAAACTTTGCAAAGAGTTGGTGGTCCTTAAGAACTTGCAACACAACTCTTAAATGGTCCACATGATCATTCTCACTTCTTGAATAGATCAAAATATCATCGATAAACACAATTACAAACATGTCTAGGTATTGCCTAAACACTTTATTTATTAGGTCCATAAACGCCGCCGGAGCATAAGTCAATCCAAACGACATTACTAGGAATTCATAATGATCATACCGAGTTCGGAAAGCCGTCTTGGGAATTATCAACCCCTCTCACCCTCAATTGATGATAACCTGAACAAAGATCAATCTTGGAGAAATAACTAGCCCCTTGAAGTTAATCAAACAACTCATCAATTCTCGGAAGAGAATACTTGTTCTTAATAGTTACTTTATTCAATTGACGATAATCGATGCACATTCTAAAAGACCCATCTTTCTTTCTAACAAACAACACCATAGCACCCCATGGAGAGATATTCGGTCGGATGAAGCCCTTATCTAATAAATCCTTAAGTTGCTCCTTCAACTCCACCGGATCCAATCCATAAAGAGGGATAGATATAGGTTACGTATTCGAAAGAAGGCCAACACAAAAATCTATTTCCCGCTCAGGAGGATTATCAGGCAAATCATCGAAAAACTTTCGGGAACTCATTAACCACCGGAACTGACTCTAGAGAAGGGGTTTCACATTCAACATCCCTCACCCTAACAAGATGGTAAATACACCCTTTGGAGATCATCTTCCTAGCTTTAAGGTAGGACAAAAATTGACCTCTAGGCATGGAATTTCCCCCCTTCCACTCTAAGATAGGCTCATTTGGAAATTGAAATCTAACCACCCGAGTCCTACAATTGATAGAGGCATAGTATGCACGCAACCAATCCATACCCAAAATCACATCAAAGTCTAGCATATCTAACTCTACCAAATCCACCAAAGTAACTCTATGGGACAAGAAAACGGGACACCTTCTATACACCCTCTTAGCCACCTCCGAATGACCAACCGGGGTATAAACTGAAAAAGGGTCTAATAACACTTCGGGGAGCATATCAAATTTCATGTCCACATAAGGTGTAACAAAGGACAAAGTAGCACCGGGATCTAACAAGGCATATACATCAATATCAAATACTTTTAACATACCGGTCACAACATCCGGGGAGCTCTCTTGGTCACCTATGGAGTGAAGAGCATAAAAGCAGTTTTGCTTTGGGGCATTGGAGTTTGAACTGCTAGTAGGAGCTTGCTTGCCTTCTCTTCCCTTGGCCATGAGCATCGGGCAATCTCTCATCTTGTGGACACTCTTTCCACAAACATAACAAACATCCATGCCAACTAGACACTTACCATCATGTTTCCTTCCACATTTTGCACAATTAGGCCTAGCAACATAAGAACCATTACCATTAACTCCTTTAGGATTAGAGTTGGAAACCTTATCTTTTTTGACCCTTGGATCGGAGCACTAGAGGAGCCTTGGTTGGAAAACCTTTGTTTGAACCTTAGTCAATATTGCCCGTCGAACTTAGCATTGGAGAAGTTCCCATCACCGGTCCTAGCTCTTTTCACCTCCTTATTTTTTTTCTTGAGTTTTTCTTCCTTTAATTGTTGGGAATACACCATAATACGTGAGATATCCATATCATGATGGAGAATTGCCGAACGAAATTCTTTTACTACCAAGATAGACACACCCGTCAAAAACCTACTCATCTCATCCCTCTGCCACCATAGTTGAAGCATACTTGGACAATTGAGTGAACTTTAGTGCATACTCTTTGATACTCATGATTCCTATACTAAGGTTAATGAACTCTTCCACCTTAGTTTCCCTCAACTCTCGGGGAAAGAACCTATCACGAAATGCCAATTTAAACACCTCCCACTCTATGAGACCCGCTCCTACCGGCCTATTTCTATTCCATTGATTACACCACACTTGAGCAACACCTTTCAATTGGTAAGCGACCAACTCCACTTTCTCTACCGAAGTCACCCCCATAATAGCAAGTACTTTAGAAACCTCTTCCACAAATTTGGGGGGGAGGGGGGCTCATTCTTACAAAATCTCTCACTTTTGAAGACACCGAATTCAAATCAGGATTCACCGGAGCTACGACCTCTCTATTGTCTTGAGCCGTCATAGCTTGAGCTTGAGTCGTCAAAGCTTGAGACAACATTTGAAAAGCTGACCTAGCCTCCTAATTCAACATAGCCGAAGATCAATCTGAGTTTGATTAACTGGACGATGAGGTCCTTGATTCACATTGTCAACCTCCATCCTTCTAGCATTAGCCCTATATTTATTCATATCCTGAAGACAAAAGAAAAGGATTAGGATAGGGACTTCATAGAGCTAAACTCTAAGGCACAACTTAAGAGTGATGAAAGAAGTAAAATTTCCTAAACATCTTATAGCCTCTTATTCATAAGTGTGGCGCGCTTCACACTCATGAACAATACTCTACTAGACGTGGCTTATGAGACATCATCCTAGAATCGTTCTAAACCTTGTGCTCTGATACCAAGTTTGTCATGACACAAGGGTACGCCCTAGGTGTGACACGGTGTACAAGACTCCGAGAAGCCTCATACAAGCCTCTTAACATATCATAACATAAGAATAGAACAATAAAGAGTAAAACGCATTTCAAGTTCAAAATTTTCAAAAAGGAAAGCGGAAGTCTAGACTTGTCTCAATATAGACATCTATTACAATACATGAATGAAATAGGGACACATCCATTACAACATAGTCTGAAAAGGAAATACAAAAATGAAACTACTAAGTGAAAACATCCGTCCTTGAATCATGAGGACTCACCAACAAACTAGGAGAATACGCGAATCCAAGCTTTAGCCACAATGATGACCACCTTAAGAATTGGACCCTACACTTGTGGAAAATGTAGGAAAAGCATGGTTTAGTACAAAAATACACTAAGTATGATAGTCATGCATAAAAACATTGACATCTTGCCAAAAGGGACATTTTAGTTGAATGCATGCAATTTACTATGTTAAAACATCATTTTGAAGATAGTGGGGAAAAAGCATAAGTCATAAGCGTAATCAACTCATAAATCATCATATCATAAGAGGAACATATCGTAAATACCCTCAAAGCATACTTGTGCAATGCATGAATAAGATCTCATAATCTCACCCATACTAAGTAAAATTTCTTGAGTAGCTATAGTTCATAATTCATATTCTTGTTCAAACTATCATAGTGGGATAAGCCTTAACTATCATAGACCATGTGAGCTTAACATGGAATCCGGTGTCTACTCCACACCGAAAAGGGGTTGTACTACTTGCCTAAGGTAGAACCATACTCTTAGCTTAGGTGGATCCCCTAGCTAAGGACCTATGAGGGAACATAGTTTATGGGATAAGGGGATTGCTACTAGAAACCCGGCCTCTACTATCGTGAGAGCTTCCATCCCATGAGATTGTTCCTAGAAACCGGACCTCTACTATCGTGAGGGCATCCATATCATATCAATATCCACTTGGTGCTAAGCATTAATTCCCATGGAATACATATTAAGTCTTGACTTAAGTTCATATTCATGGAAGAATGTCTTGACACTCAATTCAACATAATTCATAAGATAGCTCCTAGATTCAATAGGTCAGAATAGTATTTCAACCTTAGAATCACTGTATTGTAAGAAAACCTTTCACATCATAGCATATTCATATATAGTTGTGTATATGAGGGTAACCTTTCAACAATACAACAACTAGATCATAATCATAATCGCTTTACTCTCAAAGTGTTCTTGAATCATATACATAAATCTCATAATCATGCATAATTCTCATACTTGGCGCTTCAAGGATAAAGGATCACATTCCATAAACACATTTAGAATTAATACATTAGACATGGACAATAACATGATTCAAATAACTCAATTACTACAAGCATAATCTCATAATCTCATTCTTTAATCAATTCACCCACATCACAAGGTCATAAATTTGGAATGTGGGGATTTCATGGAATCTTGGGGATTTCTACTTGAAAGCCATAATAAATTATCAATTCAATCATAATATAAAGTAATTAAATCATTAGAATCTTTTTTGAGAAGAATCCATGACATGGAGTCAAATCCTAGCTTTTGGGGAAATTACTAGTTTTGAAATTGAATTTGGAGGGACTCCATGGATGAAGGACTACCATACCTTAGCTATGAATCTCCAAAGAAATTGAGTATAAAACCTTGCTCCTTCAAACCCTAGCTCCAACTTCCTTCTTCTTCTTCCTTGAAGTTTTAGAGAGAGAATTTTTGAAGAGGATGAGTTCTTTCGGAATTTTAGAATAATAACTTGGATGACTTAATTTGGTGACTTAAAAACCTTATATAGTTAGTCTAAATTAGTGTAAAATGACGTCACTTAATATTAATTAAAGCCGCAAAACCCCAAAATGACCCTAAGTGTAACTACCAAAAAGCAGTTTCAGGCCTCACCCACGACCCTCACTAACAAACTGGGGGTGGACCCACGGCCCGTGCTGGTGAAGCATGGGTCGGGGTTCTGGGTTTGATTTTTAGGCTTGACCTACAGGCCCCTACCCACGAGGCGTGGGTCCCCTTCGTTGGTCACTGCACAGGCAGTTTCTAAGGCCTTCCTCAAGGACCCATGGTTGGTCCTTGGGGGTCGTACTTTGATGCTCTAACATGAAACCCTTTATTTTTAAATACGTGGATTTATATTTACGACTCTAAACCTTATGTAAATCTGTAGTTTAGCCTACTAGTTTCTGGAGTGTAATAGTTTTACCTTGAGTTCTTGATCCCCAAGACTATTTTAATAGTTTTTAAGTAGAGTTTTCAAGTTAGTTTTGAATTTGAGTTGATTTGAAGAATTGTAATGACTTGGAAATCATTACCCAGTTCATGGATAACATAATTGGTAATCGTTTCTCACTTTTTATTATGTGTGGCTAAAACCCCGATTCTTGGGGTGTGATCATGTGATTATCTTCTCTAATTAGCTTATGTGTATTGTTATTTCCTTTTTTAAATGTTGTTTCGAAGTGGTTTTGATTGATAACTGTGTATTAATTCTTGAATTGTAGTTTCAAATGTAATTCTAACTTAGTGTTTTGGGCTTGCTTGAGAAAGAGGTTCTAGAATTAAGGCTATCAATTGATGATTGTAGTGATTCGGTTATCGTTGATTTGGCTCGAGAGAGTGAATCTAAACTCGATCCTACCAATCTAGCTCGAGAGAGTAGATTAATTGAGGTATTAGGTTGTTTATATTGTTATGTTTGTCGAGGTTCAAGAGAACTCACTTGAATCGTAATAGTTGCTCGAGAGAAAGCTATTGCATCTATAGTCTAGCCTACCCACTAAGATTAAGCAACTGTTAGTAAATTACAATTACCCATATAGAGATATTAACCTTTAATCGATCGCATCCCCGAGAATTCCTCTCTATTTATCTACTCCCCTATTTTCATAATTGTTGTAGTTGTTAATTGACAAACCTAATCTCCCTATTTGACACTTGTTGTCAAACCCCTTTAATTTATGTTGCTTGAATTTGATAATGTTTATTTCTACAAACGACTAGAGCAGAACCTTTACTTCTGAATTGAATTCAAAATTATATCACTCCCTGTGGGTTCGACCCCTTCTATTTGTTGGGTTTATACTAGATTACGATCACCTACACTTAGAATTGGATGAGGTGTAGTTGAGCATTATCAGAAATGGTGCCACTGCCAGGGAGTGGTATTATAGAATTCTCTTGTTGAAGTTTGTTTGTGATCTTATTGCATTGAAGTTTAACCTATTCACCTTTTGTGTGTTGTTTGTTGCCTTTGAAAATATGACAAAATGAGTGTCAACGGAAGCAATGCCAAATAGCTAGGCCAAAATGACAACATCAACAACTTGAATGATGTTAATGAAGTACATGTGAATGAAGTGCATTTGGGTGGTGTAGGTGCTATCCAGTTGCCTCCGATCGAGAGAAATGCAGTGTTCCATGTGACAACCATGATGTTGCAATTATTTCAAACGAAAGGGTTGTTTGGAGGCTTGGCTCATAAGGATCCCCATGATCATATCCAGAATTTCGTGGACGTTTGTGAACCCTTTTCTTTCAAGAACATCTCCAAAGAGTCAGCTCGACTCCGATTGTTTCCTTTTTCTTTGATGGGAGAGGCTACCAAGTGGTTAGCGAACCTACATAGGGACTCAATCACCATTTGGGATGAACTTACTGAGGCATTCTACATCAGATTCTTTCCTCATTCGAAGATGATGTCATTGAGGGATAATATCTAAGGTTTCAAACGCTTTAATGGTGAGCCAATTCAAGAGAAGTGGTTACGTTTCCATAAGTTTCTACTCCAATGTCTGACTCATGGACTCCCAAACAACGTCTTTCTACAACATTTCTACCAGAGTCTAGATTCGGTTAACAAAGGTGTGGTTGACCAACTTGTCCATGGAGGTATCATGCAACAACCATTTGAAATTGCATCTACCTTACTTGATGGCATGACCAAAATCAATCGGGCTTGGTACACGAGAAAGGATCAAGTGTCTCCTTTGACATTTAGGATGATGAAGGAACAAATTGAAAAAGACAAAGAAGGAGATCAAAACATGGCCAAGATAATGATCCAAATGTTTTTGTTATCAAACGATGTTATGGGTAGTGATTCTAAGGCTGTGAATGTTGTTGGTGTTAGCGGGATGAACCCCGATGATGCACACTTTGAGGCTTTATATAATGAGGAAGTTAGTTTCCTTGCAAATCAAAGTGGAGGTTTTTGTCCAAACTATCAAAGGCCGGGCGGGAATGAAGGTTGGAATAGAGAGCGTGATGATCGATGGAGAGATGTGATACAGAATAACGTGATCGTGGAACTAATTGGAAGGATAAAGATGGGGACAAAAAGAGATATGTACCTCCCCATGAGCGTTCAAATCCAGAAGAGCAAAAGGTTCGACCTGAAAAGTTTCCACACTGACGATATGCTTACACGCATTCTCAACAAAGTGGAAGGGTCGGACAAGGTTTTAAAATAAATGAAAGATGACGTCTCAACTCTCAATCAGACGGTTACTTCTCACTCGGTGTCCATTAAGCAGCTGGAGACACAAATGGGTCAAATCTCGACTCATTTGAATCCAAGGACAAAAGAAGGATTACCAAGTTACACCATGGCCAATCCAAAATATAAACCTTGAATGGGTATCTTTGTCGTGCCACGATGTTAAATAAGGCGCTTCTTGGGAGGGAACCAAAGTTTTTGATATTTTTAATATTGTGTTTGAATAACAGATGTTGAATGTGTAGGTTCAAAACTTGAAATTTTGGGAAAATAAGGAGTTTTGCGAGCCAAAGATCCAGTCAGCGACTCGCCAAATAGGTCGGCAATCCCGACTTGGATCGCCGTTTGAACCATCTAGATTGTTGGAGGTTTTTGTAAACTTCAACATGCTAAAGTGCTACTCGATGCATCGCCAAGTGGGTCGGCGACGTAAGTAATGGTCGCCGACTAGCGCGCGAACTAAAGGGTCAATAGGCCAAACCGTTTTTAAATTCAAAGATCTCCCTCATTTCATACTTTTCGACTTCCAAACTTTCACAACCACATATTTTCATATTTCTGTACTAGTTTTCTTACTTTTTTTTGTGGGATCGATAACTCGAGGGAGGATTTTTGGATACTTTGCTTGCCTAACTTTTCAAATATTCTGCTTTTGAGATCGGTTATCTGAACTCCGTCATCACACTTTAGTAAATTCAAATGCATGCTCTTTGATTAATTGTTTTCATTGCGTAATTGTGATTTGACGATTGTGTAGTGATAATACCTGTCCGTATCTTTTTTCATTCGATATTAATTGATATTAAATTGTGAAATTCCGTGTTTTAGCATGTTAAATTTTGTGGGGTGTGTTGGTTTATTTGTTGAGTCTAGCGGGTGAAGTCTGAGTAACCTCGATTATGCCAATCGTCCGAGTTTGCCCAATGGTAGAGTAGTTGACGTCATTCTTAAGGGAAAAAGACGTCAATTTGCCAATTTTGGCTAAATCGGGAGAAGTCTGAGTAGTCCAAGGGCATGGGTAGAATGGGTCTGGGATCAATTGCATAGAATAGTGGATTAATTTTTTTTTGTGGGTTGCGCTATAGATTTTGAAGGATAAGGTAAAAATCTGGCAGGTTGGACTATTCGGCAAGGTGGGTTGAGCTCGCCAAGTGGTTCATCGGTTCACCTAAAGACCCCTTGATTGCCTTTTTATTCTCTATTTTTGTGGTTTGCATTTTGTAACTTTAGGCGGTACACTTGAGCTAACCGAGTTCACTCGGCGATTCGCCGAAAGTCCCTTCTGATCACCCTTTTGTGCCCTTAATTACTAAAAATATTCTGTAACATTCGGAGAGCTACTTCTAGTTCACTGAATGGTTTCAGCGATTTTCTGAAAGGCCCTAGACATCGCCGAACTATGCTAATTTTTGAAAGAATTTATTCTGGAATATTCGGCGAGCCCAACTTAGCTCGCAGAACGGTTCGACGAGTTTTCCTGCACAGTTTTCTAACTTTGAATTTTTTTGGAATTGCATCTAACATATGTGGTTTTGTTTTGCAGGAATGGCTAGACTAAAGGTTGTGGGAAGAAATTAACCTCCTCGAAAGCGAGCAACAGACATTGTCATCAATGAGAGGTTGTAGCCTCCCGAACCATAGTATCAAAACTTCCCCCTAAAGGGGAAAGGGAACGGGCAAGAAGCTAGTAGTGCCAACACTTGAAGAGGCGAGCTCTGACAGTGAGGATATTTACTCCACATACCTCGCTCTCTCTGACAGCGAGGTCCATTTAGGGGACAGTTCTCTAGTTTCCATATCTGAGCCGGACGACGATCATCTTCTCCAGGCCCGGAGAGAACAACTACGCTCCAAGTCCATACATGATCCAACTCGGATGTCGGTGCCTCCTACACTTCCTCTACCTCCTCCACCTCTAGCATAGATAGTAGAGCAGGCTCCTCCACCAGCTCAGGTTCCTCTTCCCCGGTAGTTAAACAGGTTAAAGGCCAAGGGTTTGAGGATAATTTTAGAAGAGAATAGGTTGTCTACAGAAAGAGTTGTAAATCGATACCTAGAGGTGTGGAACACCATAAAGTTCCACAAATTTGAGCTCTTTAGCAAGCCCTGAGGCTCATACATTCCTACATGGGTCTGGGAGTTCTACTCAGTGTATGGGGAGCTAGTGCCAAAGGGAAAGAAAAAGGCTAGCATGTTCAAGCTAGTTGACCATGTGGTTATTCGAGGCAAGAAGGTAAAATGCAGCAACACGGATATTAATGAGGCACTGAGGTGTTCAGTTAATGTGATTCACGTCTTGGTGGATCAGATAGAGAAGAAGACCCTCAAAGATTTAAAGGGTTAGCGGGCAGCTTTGATATCCGACACTACTCCATGGTGGATCGAGGCTGGGGCTCCCATTGAGAAGAAAGAGCTCAATGTGGCTGCTAGGTTCTATTTGACTTCATCAGTAGGACACTGATGGCTCCCAAAATGAGTCGATACTAAGTCATCAGAAAGCTGTTTTGCTGGGTTGCATAATGGACAGGGGTCGCCTCAATATGGGTTTGATCATACAGAAGGAGATGTCCATGAGGGTCAAGCAGAGCCAGACCTCTCTCCCCTTCCCCATGTTGATCACTAAGCTGTGCTAGCGGGCCCATGGTTCGGTAGGTTCTAAGATGAGAGTAGAAGTGACTCCCACTTTCTCTACCGATATCCAACGGACAAAGGAGAAGTATACGAGGGATGAGGATGATCGGATGAGAGTTGAACCGGCGGAAACGTCCCCGGTAGTCGATGTTGAGATGTGGTCGACAGAGGCAATACTTCCCCCTCAGGCCAGTGAGCCTAAATATACCTCTACTTTCGTACCTTCTTGCCCTACCACTACTCCCTCTCCTACAACTACTACTATTGCTTATGTTTCTTCTTCCTGACCCCTATCACCCAGACTATGTTATACAAGATTGGCCATCTGGCTCAATCTGCTGATGTGTATGCCTACTAGGTAGAGGTCGCTGTGCCCGGGTTGACTAAGCAGGTGATAGCTGCTATCTTGGCCCCGATTAGGGCTGAGATGAGAGAGTACATGAGGTTTATAGATGCCCACAGATTTGCACTAAATGCCCTTAATGTGAGAGGTGGGGCTATTGAGCAGAGTCAGGGTGTGTCTAATGTTGTGACGGCCTTGAAGGCCGATATTGTGGGCTTGAGGAAGGATGTAGACGAGCTAAATTCCACTGACCTATCAATGTTTTTCGATACGGTAGAGATCCCTAAGGTCCCGAGTAAAGATATCCCTGCCAGTTTAGATGTTTCTCTAGCTACTACGACCAAAGATGTTGATAGGGATGATGCAGTTGCTAAGTCTGAGGCTAAGACTGATTAGGATGAGCAGGGTGTTCGTGATGCAGCCATGTATGATGATCTGTAGGACCTTGAGGGGTCATGGTTCAGATAACTGTTGATGCATCAATGAGGGATACTTCGATGGTGGGCTCTAGTTGAGCCAATGATAATGTTGAATTGGGCACTAATGCCCAAGATAGTGGTGTCATAGAGATGCAAAGTTCATCTCATGCTTAGCCTGACAAGAGGATTTTTTGATCCAATTTTTTTTATCTTGTTTTGTTTCTTGATTTCTTTGCATTTGAGGACAACTACTAGACTAGTTTGGCGGGGTGAGGTATTTCCATACCTACCTCTGTTGTGATGCTTTGTGGATATTTTTTTTTTGTGTGGATATATATTGTCTTTTGGTCCATTTTTTTTAATGTGAATGTTGTGGTTTTGATCTGTTTTTAAAAATTACCACCTCTTAATGTGAGTGAATGTGGTTGTTCTCTTGCAATTTTAAGTATCGGTTGTGATCAATACTGATGACTTGAATAGTGTTCTTTTTTGAACGACATGTTTGTGCAAATCCGATGAGGAAAATTGAGGTACATAAGTCATATGTGAACTCGTAGCATCTCATTGTGACTAAGTCGATTGTTGAGTTGAACTCTTGTGATGATTGTTGCACGCTAGCAAAACTGGTAAAGTCTTGTTTGATGATTGTCTTGAATGTCGTATGTGGTGAGGTTGTCTTGAAACGCATGTTTGATAATACTTAGAACTTGCCTCATTGGTTATATTGACTAGTGTGAGTGAATGATAGAGATTATCTTAGGCACAATTTGTGGAAAGTGAGTCGATAATTCCATTATACCACTTTGTGACCACCTTGTGAGAGTGTGAACCTGGCTTGGCACCATTTGAGCCTATCCTTTTCTTTGGATGAACCTTGAGCACAAATGACCCTTTTCTTTCCCACCTAAAATCTTCATGGAGCAGTAGTTGTTTTGAATAGCCAACTTAGGCCAAAATCCTAAGTTGGAGGTGTAGTGAAAAAGGAGAAAAATCAAGAAGTTTGAGAAATTCACCCTTGAAAGTTAGTGATGAAAAAGATGGAACCCCTCCATATAAAATAAATGAAAAGAAGAAAAAGATCAAAAAAGAAAAGAATGGTTGAAATAAAGTATTTGCAATGAGCAAATGAAATGGGGTATCCAATTAGTCGTGCTTAAAAGAATAGGGTGTGATTTTGAGAATCAAAAAGTGGGATAGAAATAGTGAAAGAATGAAATGCAGGCCATGCTTCATGAAGGTAGAAGTCAGTAAGCCTAAATGATCATACCATTACCCTCAGCCCCGTTAAAAGCCTTGAAAGACCTTGGTGATCTTGATTAAGCTTAATATCACATCGGTTTGAAAATACTGGCAAGCCTATGGGGAAGAATCATGCATATGTTTGATTTTGAGAGGGTAAGAGTTGTTTTGATTCCAAAATTCTAGAAGTTTGATGAGCTTTGTGTGAGCATGGAATCATTTTTAATATGAGGGTATTCAAATGCTTTGGTTTAGCTTGAACTTGCATTGGAAGCAAGCATTGTGAACTTGAGTTCATTTGATAATGGTTAGTCACATTTTGAAACTTAGAGTTGAACATTGCATGAGTGATTTGAACCTCTTGTGTGTATTCATGTTGAGTCTTGAGTAGCACTGTTTGTAGACATCTTTGTTGAACTGATTGATATTGAGTTTTACTTGAGGACAAGCAAAAGTTTAAATGGGGGGTGTTGATGAGTCTTAGATTTTGACTCATTTAGGGCTTTGTTTTCATAGTTTTATTGTCCTCAATGCCTAATTTATGCTCTAACTGATGTTAAAGTGTTGATTTGCAGTAAGGAAGGAAAAGGAGCAAGGCAAGAACATTGTCGGGCAAAAAGGAGCGAAAATGCTGAAGAAGTTGAAGAAAGGCAATTCTGGTGATTGCCAAGACCACTCAGTGAACCGCCGAGTGGCTCTTTAGCTCGCCAAAAGTCACAGCATGCCAGCCTTGGGGAAAAACCAACTTAGCGATGGAAATGTATAGTCGGTGAACCGCCGAATGAATAGGCGATGACCTCGATCCTAGTCGCCTAAAGTTATAGAACTCTGAGGTTGAAGAGACAATTAGGCAACACAACGAGGAAGCGTGGCACTTGGCGCATCACCGACCTGGTCGGCGATGCTCGACTAACTTCACCGATCAATCCAAAAGCTACAAATTTTGAAGAGTATAAATGTAAAATTTCAAAAGAGTTTTAAGGGTGGTTGGGAGAATTCTGAAATTCCCATATTCTAAACAGGTGTTTTGAGAGTTTTAACTGGTGTTCTTGATCCCCAAAACTATTTTTAGAGTTTTTAAGTAGAGTTTTCAAGTGAGTTTTGAATTTTAGTTGATTTAAAGCATTGTAAAGACCTAGAAATCATTACCCAGTTCATGGATAAAATAATTGGTAATCGTTTCTCACTTTTTATAATGTGTGGCTAAAAACCCCATTCTTAGGGGTGTGATCATGTGATTATCTATTCTAATTAGCTTATGAGTATTGTTGTTTACTGATTTAAATGTTATTTTGAAGTGGGTTTGATTGATAGTGTGTATTAACCCATGAATTGTAGTTGCAAATGCAATTCTAACTTAGTGTTCTGGGCTTTCTTGAGAAAGAGGTTCTAGAATTAAGGCTATTGATTGATGATTGTAGTGATTGGGTTATCGTTGATTCAGCTCGAGAGAGTGAATCTAAACTCGATCCTACCAATCTAGCTCGAGAGAGTGAATCTAAACTCGATCCTACCAATCTAGCTCGAGAGAGTAAATTAATTGAGGTATTGGGTTGTTTATATTGTTATGCTTGTCGAGGTTCGAGAGAAGTCGCTTGAATCGTAATAGTTGTTTGAGAGAAAGCTATTGCATCTATAGTCTTGCCTACCCACTAAGATTCAACAATTGTTAGTAAATTACAATTACCCATATATCGAAATTATCCTTTAATCGATCACATCCCTTAGAATTCCTCTCTACTTATCTACTCCCCTGTTTTTGTAATTGTTGTAGTTACTAATTGACAAACCTAATCCCCCATCTGACACTTGTTGTCAGACCCCTTTAATTTACGTTGCTTTAATTTGATAATGTTTACTTCTACAAATGAATAGAGAACGACTCTCACTTCTTAATTGAATTCCATATTGTATCACTCCATGTGGATTCGACCTTAACTCTTTGTTGGTTTTATACTAGATTACGATCGCGTACACCTAGAATTGGATGAGGTGTAATTGAGCGTTATCATACATCCCCATTACTAGTGGTCATTTTGGTAGTCTTGAGTAGTGGTGAGTCCTCATATTCCGAGGACCAAACCTTTTATTGTATTTCATCTTTACTTTTCAGATATTGTATGTGATAAATGTCTTACATCCCAATCACTCTTGATGTAATAGATGACTTTGAGACTACTTAGACTTCCGCTCTTTTTTAACAACTCTTTATGAAATGATTGTCTTTTGAACTCTGTATTTCTATTATCTTGTTTATGCATGCTAAGTGGCTTGTGTAGAGCCTCTCAGGGTCCTATACGCCATGTCACGTCTAGGGTAAATTTTAGTTCATGACACTAACTTATCAATTCAAAACTCATGGTGGTATACATACTTTGTCAATCCTTGAAAAAACTTTGCCATATTTGCTAGCTATTCCTCCAGGGATAAAGTATCATTTACCATTGCTTGCATTATTATTGGGGACGTAGAAGAGTAGGATGGATTTTCACACAAGTTGATCTTCAATGGACTCACATTACGAGATGCGTGTGGAGAGGATTCATTAGTTGAAACATAGTTCTTCTTTGTGGTAGAGTTCTTAGTACCAGAGCACTCAAGTAGAGTTAAGGTCTTCTTGTTCTTTTCACCAATACTGCTTTCTCCTTTTGAAGCATTTGTGGATGACCTTGATCCTTTTGGAGTTACAGATCCAAAAATAAAAGTTAATGTGGACGACACTTGAACTGTTTGTTGTCCCGGCATAGTGACCTTCCTCGTCGTAATAACTCCAAAACTTTCGGAAGTAACACCAAGAATCCTAACTACTTCAGTAGATCTAGAACTTGGAGTTAGCAACCTTAGAGGTAGTTGATTGAGAGTTTAACTTTTTGGAAGTCATTTCAATATTCTTTGACGCTTCAAAAGTTGAGAAGAGAGGTAGAGATTGTTCCACTAGGGTTCTAGAATTTGTAGACAATAAAATCCTCGTCCAAAAAAAATAATAAACAAGAATGTAAAGTGTTGCAACAATCGTATTTATTAGATTTCAAATATGAACATTACAATCTCTATGAATCATCGGGTTCGTCTTTTTAAATATATTTTCAAGGGCTATTGAGATGGAAATTGAATCTTGAACTTGTTCTTAACTTATACTTGAGTTCAAGGGCTTTTGAGCTTGTTCTAGAACTTGAATGCTTGAATTCTTGAACTTGTAGCTTATAGAGAAATTATGGCGTTTGATCCACGAGATTTTTCTGACTTCTTGTTAGAATTCTGTTCCGTTTTATGAATTGTGAGGCTTCTATTTATAGTTGTAAAATTGAGGAGTTATGTTTAGGGGTGCGCAAAAACTGAACCAACCAATAAATTGAACATAAAATAATATTATTGGGTTAATGGGTTAACGGGTTTTTAAGGGTATTATAAAAAAAAATCTATTGGGTTATCGATTTGGTATCAGTTTTTAGTATTGGGTTATTGGGTAAATCAATAGTCTTTTAAGAAGATAGTAAGTTACTACTATACCCTTCATAAATATTAATAATTTAACATAACTAGACACTTATCAGTAACTACGGTCTACACACTTCACACATCATAGTTCTTCTACTTCACATCATAAATTACATATTATATTTTGGTTGTAACATGTAATTGTAGCCTTCATACTACATCTACTCTTATTGATGCAATTTCTCATTATATTTCTTGTTTTACTATATCAAAGCATTTACAGTTGATTTATTTGTCTCACTATATCATGCCAAATTGTAAGAGAAGTGAGAAATCATATATTTATTTTATAAAAAATTTCTTATAATTAAGGTAAATCGAATATTGAACCGTTAATGACCAAAATCTGATAAATAAAAAATCGATAAACAATATCTTATTGGTTTAGCGTACGTAAAAACCAAAAATCGATAAACCAAACCGATAATACATAAAATCGAACTGAACTGACTGATCCATACTCCTAGTTATGATTAAAAAAGATTTTACATCCACCAATCAGATTTACGTGACATATCTATTTGGCTTTAGCAAAGTGGACTCATTATTTGTAACCCAAATTACTGAATTTAGACTTTTAATTAAGCCCACATTTGTTGAACTTCAATAATTAATCCAATTATATTCATTTTGACTAATATATCTTTAATTTAATATTATTAGAATCATTATATAAAATTTATATCTAATAAGTTTTAAATGATTACCATGGGAACTTTAAAAAAATATTTTTTTAGTAAGTCTTTGGGGTTTAGGGACTAATTTATATTTATCAAGACTTTGAAGTGGAGGCTAGGCTAATAAGTTCATGCAATTAAATATTTAACGATACTCAACAAAAATGATGTCGGTCGTCTGATATGTAACATTTGTTCATACAATTAAATTTTTTACTTCTTTAGGAACAAATGCAATTATTAAGGATATTTTATCATGTTCTTGAAACAAATACTTCTTTCATTTCTGCATGAATATATA